>JASANE010027130.1:0-32257 GCA_030248225.1 Trileptium ribeirensis
AGATTGATTCAGAAATGAATGGTAATTCGTTTGGGCCGTTGGCGTGGAACCTTTCATTTGGACATCCAAAATAATATGAGACGCAGCTAGGAAACACCATACGTATGCTAGCAAGTACTATTAACTGTTATACTTAATCAAAATGGTGTATTTTTGTCAATTTTGTTAGCTACACGACCGACTGTAGTTGGGAATATAAAAGATAATGAAACATATTAAGAACGAATTGGGCTAAGTGGCCGGCTATAATGGTAACTTCAAAGCGCAGTACAATATCAGACACACGCTCTTACATTGTTACATTCTTAAAATATACGTTGTGGCTTGATGCTTTAATCACATCTTGAAATAAACTGTTCCGCATTTTAATAACTCACTGTGAGAAAAATGGTTCTTGAGCTTTAGTCTGCTATGTTGCGAGAAATGTATGGCATGAGAATTTATCGTATTTTTATAAAAAATATATTATTTTCAGTATCTAGCAGACATAGTTTATGTTCAATACACTGCACATACCTCTTCTGGCCCAATTAACCCTGAGGGGCGTTACGTTATATCGTTAAAAACGCAATTACCTCTATGTTAGCTAACATGAAATGTGATTAATTAATAAGTTCAATAATACTTGAATTTTTTATATTTCAAAACTAAAAATTTGAACAACTCAACGAGTTTAGTTAGTAAAAACAATGTTATAGCTTTGAATAAAATGCCGCATCATTCGAATGTTACCCATATTTTACAATACTGAGTACCAACGTATGGCCTATAAATTAATGCATACTTTATGACGTTGCTGCTCGCAGTATATTATTACTGTAGCTCTATTCATTCTGCCGATGACAAATTGAACAAATTTTGTAATAAATAGCTATTATTCAGTTTAAAACTGAAGGTGATACAAAATTTTCAGGATAGTACTCGAAGTAATAAATTTGAAAATTTGTGGGTAATTTAAAATTTGGTGTACCCATTAATTTTTCAGCTGCTCGTCGTATAACAAAATAATTACCCGGTAACTTCAAAATTTTGGTTCTTAATAAATTTAAACACGCCCTATAAGTATTATACATTTGGATTCAAGACCCCGTAATCTTACTTTATCAGGGGCAAATTTTATCCTCATTACCCCTTCAGGTATAAAGCGTATGATGTATTATTACTGTAGCTCTACTCATTCCGCTGATGACAAATTGAACAAATTTTGTAATAAATAGCTATTATTCAGTTTAAAACTGAAGGGGATGCAATATTTTCAGGATAGTACTCGAAGTAATAAATTGAAAATTTGTGGATAATTTAAAATTTGGTGTACCCATTAATTTTTCAGCTGCTCGTCGTATAACAAAATAATTACCCGGTAACTTCAAAATTTTGGTTCTTAATAAATTTAAACACGCCCTATAAGTATTATACATTTGGATTCAAGACCCCGTAATCTTACTTTATCAGGGGCAAATTTTATCCTCATTACCCCTTCATTTATAAAGCGTATGGTCTATAATTTTAGATTTAGGTTATAGAATGATGCTGAAACATTCGATTACAACGACAAATCAATTTGAATTTAATTGGATTGCATTTGATTTTTAGGCCCTTCGGGCAAAGGTCAAAGAGCTTCATAATCGCATTTGCAAGCTTGAGGCGGATCGCTACGATTTGGAGAAACGACATGAGCGTCAGGAATACGATGTAAGTCTAAAATCAACACAAGTACACAAACTGTTGTGCAGCTCTGTATAATTCTTTCATAAGCAAGGTCATGCCAAAATGCCTTCGGAATCATTGCGGTAATGTAGTCTGTAACAGGTGGTATACAATATTGTTGGTACCGATACGCATCTGATGATCAGCACTGAAGTGGCTTGCTGGATAACTCACAGGGCTCATGACAGGCATTCACGTTATAGTGCCCCGCTCTTTGAAACTTATTTACACCTGACGGTTGCACCATACCGTACAGAACACAGTGGGGCTGACACCGTACATCTTTTGGGAAAAAATTGAAATATTTGGTAGCTGAATGATTTGGCGAGAAACAGACGGTGTTACAGACACTGGATAACTTTTTACATTTGTCTAGGGTGTGTCTGACACCTTCTATGTGTAATTTATTGATAGTATGGGCAGAACCATTCGTATTTATGTTGGTAGACTGGAAGTTAGCCACACTTGCCAAGTATTAATGGCTTCTTACCCTAGTTTTCATTTGCTGGTTTAACTTATTTGTATTTGCAACACTACGGCTGTTACTTATGGTGTCAGCCACACTATGTGGACGTTAGATTGACGGTGTCAGGGACACCATCTAGTCAAAAAGCTACGTCACCAAACTTTCTAATCTTAGAAAAATTTGATAGACGGTGTCGATAATAGGTTTGCTTTCGCAATATGGCGTTAGTGTGTTTGAGTTCGCCTGCACTGTGTAGTCTTCTCTACAGGGGAAAAGTCCCAAATGACGGGAACATTATAACTTGAATATACGTCGACCCGTCTTCGATCGACTAGGGCGACAAAGGGTTACTCAAAATACCATGAAATACAAATCAATTTGGCCTGGAACTTTATTTTATTGTATGACAATTTATTGTATAACATTTCGCCCTTAAACTTGCCTAATTGGATACTTTTTGAACCAACTTGGTGAGCTGAGTGGCATGATGCCAAAATTATAGCTGCATCTTCTGAATTTCGGGTTGGGCGCTTAGGGAAAACACATATGTATTGTTTTAGTACATTTGGCTCAAGTGGACCCGGAATAATCCCCTCCTTGAACCACTGGTGGCCTCAGGCCAGTTACACTATAATATAAGTCCACCTATTCTGTGTTTAAAAATAGGTTGTGTGCTATCACAATTCTTAAGATGCGCGTGAGTAGAAATTTCTTAACGCACTGTCAGCTATGTCACAAGTCAATTATAGCATAACTAGCAGTGCGTTAAATGATTTGTGCACCCTTTTCATCGTGTTTACTGGTTCAAACACTTGCCGCCGTAATCTTTGAAACTCGTCACAACCGTGCGTAAAATCGGTGAACGTGCGTTTGGTTATGCTACAATTCTTACTTGTAACACAGCTTATATAATTAAAGACGTGCATTGAAATGCGTTAACACACGTTTAGTTAAATTAGCTGTATTACACGTCAGTTGTACCACAGCTAGGCGTGCGTTAAGAGATTTGTATGCACGGTTGCGTTATTTAAATGGTCCAAACTCGTGCTGCTGACGCACTCGTCTGAACGCTTCACAACCGCGCTGCCAAATCACTTAACGCACTATGATTGCGCTACAACTATTACATATAAAATCCGTTTAAGCAGAAAAATGACATTTACCACATTTTTATAGAAAACAGGATAAATTTTAAATAAATAATATCATTCTAGAGTGGTTTAATGTAGAAATTTGTCTGTCAGAAATTTCTAAAGTATGCGACTGAATAAACATCACATGTAATTGGTAAACTTACGACTCAGGTAATCGTACTGTTTTGTTGTCAATTGGCATATCCTGCAAATGACTCATTAATTGTCGCAACCGCAAGCGCGTTATTTGGTCAGAAAATATAATAAACTGGCAAAGTTGACGTGAAATTATTATTTGTCGAAACCCGTATAATGGAAACCGCAAATTATTTTAAATTTACATTAACTATTGTTTTAGCTTAAAGAGTTGAACGAACGACAGCGCCAAATCAATCGAAACAAAGCACTGAAGAAAGGTCTTGACCCTGAGTAAGTTCTTCGTTTAGCGTGGTCATCGCGGCATAAAAGATTTAAAAAATAAACAAATTTTTTACTACTATTTTTCAAAAGAAATGGGTTTAATAATTATTGAGTTTGGTCAAGTATTGCTCAATTATCCCTCGAGATTGTCTTCTAAACTCGTGACGCTTGGAGTATCATATAAACATATTCACGGCTTCATGCTTCTTTATATATTAAAATATATATTTATAATAAATTTTATTGTTACTGTAAAAAGAACTATTTTAGAGGAATACGTACGACCAGTGCAAAACATGATTTCATATTACACTAAATCATTAATTTAACGGAAATGTCATGTCCTTAGAATTCAGTTTACTTTGTTCGTCGATATTTTAATAAGTTATACTATTTTTTATTTCAGCGCCGCAAACTCGCGATTCCCGGTAAGTGGTGGAATTTTTCTAACATTACAATATAAATTACGCAATATTTGATATAACAGCCGAACTTACTTAAAGTAAATATGCTTATAGTAAAAGTGATGTTACATTGAAATGTTTGTTTAGTCCAAGCCAAACGGTCTATAGGAAAATAAAATCGGACATGATGGAAACGTCTCTATAGATAATTATTTGATTCGTCCCACGGTAGTTATAGTATATAAACGCACACTACTTTATTTCCGTTAGCTTATGGTTATGGTCAGAAACTGCATTACTTTTCTGTGATTCGGTGCGCCAAACAAAGAGTGACTCGGTGGATGTAGTATTTCTATGTTATCTAGTGCATATCACTTTGTCTTTGTATGCTTAATGACAAAGAGAGAAGCATATTGAAATGATAAATTATTTTTTGTGTTGTGATTACAGAATAATATTTTGGCGGTACAGTCACGGAATTACAACGGTGTCAGTTCGCTATCCAAAACACTGCTAAATAATGAATGGTTTTATGCATCTATCTCTATATATAAAATAAACATATATCCTTGTTTTAGCCCAAGATTGCAACAGCATCAAAATACGACCGTCAAATCGATCGACGTTCGTACGGCGATCGACGTGAATTGTATGAATCGGTAAGTGCGGTACTAATTATTAGGCTATACTCACAGTGCGGCCGAGCATTTCCGATTTATGGTCGCATGGCACCCCGTCCGATCAGGATCGACACGACCAAATTCTGCATCTGCCGTATACCGTTTGTTTGTGTATGTATTTTTGCGACGCCGTATACAATGTGGATTGTATAGAATTGTGCATGCTCTATCAAATCGGATCGGACTAGATGGGATGTGATTTGAACACACTATATACCATAGACGTGCAGGTGATCGGATTGCATTGGACGCAACGTGACTTATATTAGGTGGTAATATTAAATTTAAATAGCTGAAGCCAGCTAAATTTATTCAGCCAAGTAGTTAGTTTATTGGAATATATATTTTGATATCAAACCTCGTAATGCGGCTGGCATAATTTGTCATTCATAAATGCACGATGTGTATCAAATCATCATAATGGTATAATAGGCACGCTATATATATTGTCCTTTCGATTAACCATACACCGATACTGTAAGCAGATATGTCATCAGAATGAAAGTGTGGCGATAAGTTTGGTACCATTCGCCTATACTTGGAAAATATGTCCCCATATAGGCCATTTTTGTGAGCAATTTTTTCGATGTTTAGATTAAAATGGAAAATATTTATGTCATAAATATGGCCTAAATTTTCAGGCGATGTTGTTGTTGGCAGACAAGCCGGAAAAATCACATATATTTAGGATGTTTGTTATCTATTCGTGGTTTATAAATATTAGATACCAAAAGACACCTTGGTTGCTACTTTCATACAAAACTGCAACCCATGCTTCCAGGTGTATCTTAGTTACATATCAGTTTGGGCAGTGAAACTATTAATATATTTGACAATACATTAAGTAATTAAATTAATAATGTTTTGATTGAACCTAACGTGCTGGGTTTTATTAAACTGTACATATATGACATAAAAAGTAAAAATAATTTCAGCCCAAGAAAGATGCCCAGAAGCCAGTTTTTCACGGCTCTTGCCGGCCACCAGGTGACTGGGGTCGTCACGAGAACGAGGAATTAGAAAATATCCGCAAAATGCTTGAGCCACCGAAGTACGTGGAACTGGCGCCGATCGAAGGTGCTAAACCTCCGATGACACCTGTTCCAGCCGGTCCTGTTCCTGAGGAGGTAAGTATTATAATACTTAATTTGTATCGAGCATCATATTTAGATTTGAAGGAAGATACGTTGGCTTTGCAATAAAGGAGAAAAATAGCAAAAAACTTGAAATATATTATCATTCATAAAAAGATGAAAGACGCACAATTGTTAGTGATACAGCACACATAATGGGAGCTCAAGGAATATACAGAAATATGAAACCTCATGAGTCTTCACTTCGCTAATGTATATTATGGATGTTTCGATAATTGTTTATGCACGAGTAAACTTAAGGTAGGGGCCTACCATCCCCTTCTATCAATAGCGATTCGTAATCACTTGTTCGGTGTACCAACCATGTGTACAGTAACAAAAAACAAAATAGGGGTTTTGGGCAACGCATCCAAAACGTTAAGAAACAAAATATTGGTCTAATCGCGATTAGTTATAAAACTTCTGCTAACCTGTTGGTCGCCGTTTGTTTTTGCATTGGAAAATTTGTGTTTTGTTAACGAAATAAAATACAGCCATTTAGTGTTTTGAAAACAACATACTACATGTGATGTCCGCGAACTACACGTATTATTATTCGTAAAACGAAATGTGATAGCGTAGCAAAAATGTGAAATGCAAGTTACCATGTTGTGCGCTGTGAAGCAAGACCTTGACAAAACGCCAATTAGGTGCATTCTGTTTTAGAACGCAAACTTCCTTATTTTATAATCGATCGGTCTGCGTTCGTGAACGAAATTTTTTTAATTTGGAAATAATTATTGTAAAGCCTTTTGTTTTGTAATATAGTTTTATACATAGTCTAAAAAGAGAATTGTAGGCCGCGCAGCTTATGTTTATTTATGTATTAGTGGTGGCTAGTGCATTGTTTATGTTATAAAATACCCGCCAAGTGGAAGAATTGTCTCCATGTGATCACGCCCATACAGTTAGGTACGGTGATCAGACGGATATACTATGTACCAGAAATAATTGTCTCACGGGAGGCTGAGAGAAAGGTCATCGTCCTACCCAATGGGAATAAGCCGGTCGGCGGCGGCGAGAGAGGCATGGTCATCTGGAGCGGGATAGATTTTCGAAATTTTTTGGGACTCAAAGTTTTTTAATGTTTGCCAGTTTCTCCCGATTTATAACAATTTTTCCACAAATTTTGCTTATTCTCCACTCAGTTTTTGTTTATTTTCTCCTCAATTTTTGCCTATTTCCCCTCAATTTTTGCCTAGTTTTGCAAAATTTTTGCGCACGCGATTGGTGCAGAGAAGGGGCAGGCCGGGGAGAGAGATACCTAGCCTCAAGGGGGATCGGGCTGCCTCTCAGCGGGATTCGACGAGGCCCCGAGGCAGAAAGAGAGGGTCCAGCGCCCCAGGTGAGATAACTCTCCTTTCCCCTGTGAGCATGCGACTATGGCGTCTTCGACACCTCTGTTGAAGTGGCTGTCTAAAAAGGCCCAATTTAAATATCTTCCGCAATTTTTGCTTAGTCGCCAAATTTTTGCGCACGCCTTTGGCACAGGGAAGGAGCAGGCCGGTGAGGGAGTTGCGGCGTCTCAAGGGAGATTGGGCTTCCTCTTAGCGGCTTCTACGAGGCCCCGAGGGGAGAGAGGGAGGGTCCAGAGCCTCAAGGGAGATAACTCCCCTTTCCCCTACGAGCATGTATGACTATGGCGTCTTCGAGATCTCTGTTTAAGAGACTGTCTGAAAAGGCGGAAAAATTTGCTAAATCAAATTTAGAATTATTTAAGCAAGTTGATTGTACCCCTTTATAGCCTGCTTAGAAATTGCACAGGATAAATCCTGCGCTGTAACAAGCTCCTCACAGCGAAAAAGCAACTGTGTATCTTTCCAAAGAACTTTCATCATTACTAGCTAAAATTTAACGATGTCCGTGACACCATACAGAAATGCTGATGGCGTCCGAAATATTACATATAATTTATACATGCTGATAGGGGGACCGGTGATATTTTCTCACTGACGCGTGAATGCGTGTAACATATAATTAGCTAGAATATAGTGATGGTGTCCTGTACACCATATCGTTAGCGGTGTTAATACAGAAGAAAAACTTCCACATGGTGAGCAAATTATAGCGAAAGCGCTGTATAATTTAAATAAATGGCTGTTGTGTTAATTGCGTATATATACGAGGAAATACATCATACAGTACACAAAGTTGTGATATTGTTTTTGATTTTCTCAAACTCTGCGCTACGCGTGTTGGCATGTAAAAGTCAGTTTTATATAGAGCAGGCCAGAGTCATTGAGTCCAACATCATCTGTATTACAACAATATAGGTAACTATATCATAAAAACTATTTTAACTTTTAATCTCGGTTATTGTAGCCTCAAAACCTATTGAGAAGCGCTACAAACATTTAATACGAGACTAGCACAAATTGTCTCTGATGCATTTGACGCACGATATTTTATATCAAGTCATGCCTTAAGAGTATGGACTATGATCAATGTAAAATAAGCAATTTTACAAAACGAAATATTTGCGAGAGCGGCTGAATACTTCGCCGCCACATATAGCTGACTGCTGTTCGGTTCATTTCGCGGTCTGGCGTAACCGTATTGGACTTTTTCTCACTGGCTCTCGAAAAGTAGTGGTGGTCATACGTACACGTTCGCGTGCCAAATTTCGGAATCTCAATGGTTTTCTTGAGCACAAAGTAGATTTTATAAATTGGACCCCTGCTGCACAAATATACAAATTGCGGAATTGTTGACACGAGAAGAACGAATTTACTTTGGAAGGGCGAATTCATAAGTAATAAGTAACCCAACAATAAAAGGATTAATTCAAACTTTTTATAAAAAATTTTTAGAGGGCTTTGCTACATGCTGATGCTTCTTGTAGGCATGGTGTTTTGGGATCTCCATACAAACCGCGAACATTACGAAGTCCTGGAATCCATTCCTTTCGATAAAACACAAATACTCATTCTAGAAATTTTACCCAAAGGTTACTTTTCTATAGTCGAGTTTGTATATATATTTATATATTACAAAATATTGTACCGACGAGGACTGCCCAATTCTAACCTGCAGAGGAATCGCAACCACGAAAATCTGTAGATCCCTGTAGTAACTAGTTAACCCGTGGAAGGCCCACTTGCAGAAAACCGCCGTCCTCAGACGCTAGTCTTCGGTAGAGCCCTAGCTCTGGTACACACGTGGCCTATTGGATGAAGGGGCGCCCCGAGTTTGACGTTCCGCTCGGCCAGTGAAGGCAAAAGTGGACTGTCCCTGTACACTCCCCAAAGCATAACTACAACGCGAACACCCGACCAATGTGTGATTCGCGTGACGGCCGTATTTGTGACCACTCATGCTATCTAGGAGGTTAGACGGCGTCGGAAAACAAAGAGAGTGGGACATCGCCGTTCCTGTCAGATTCCATAGCCCTACGACTACTCCTGGATGAACCCACTATACGTCATCGGCACATTAGCCTAGAAAAAACTATAGAACCTGCTTCGTGTGATTACAATTTGATTTAGTAAACTGTGGAGCTAGACAAATGTGTCTAGCATTACTTTTGCTGATGGCATCATTGTACTTTTTTAAGATCGATGGTGTAAAACGTGGCCGACGCGGCCCAATCAAACTGCTCTCAACGGTCACGTTTGTCGGTTAGATGTACAAAAATTTAAAAGACCACATCTTTATTTAAGCCTGGCTGGAGGCTTATTGGCTTTGCTAAATTCCAAGTCATTTCAACAGTTCATTTAGTGGAAAATCACCTAGGCTGTAATAGACAACGATTACATTTACGAACCTATATAACGTCTTTCTCGGAACACTGAATTATCTCTCGTGCGAACATTAACCAACGCAACTAAACGCAGGTAACTCAGTTGCAGACCTATATCCAGCCAATTCAAAAATAAAGCCAATCAATGATAAAGCTATAAATGAATACGTCGTGCGCCGTACTACGCTCTAAATCCCGTGCAACTTTGCAAGTTTTACTGCTAAGAGTATTATCACTGAAGCAAAAAGATAATATTGTTGGTTAAAGAATATAAAGTAAAGTGCACGAACCGTTAAGATAAGAAGTAAAGTTCGAACCTGAAGAAAATCGTCGCCAAATTTCATAAATTTAGGGTCATAAATAATGGCCGAATATATATATATATATATATATATATATATATATATATATATATATATATATATATATATATATATATATATATATATATATATATATATATATATATATATATATATATATATATATATATATATATATATATAAATTAAGTTCAGATTAAATTAAGTTCGGCTATAAATTAAGTTCAGCTGAAAACAAAAGTTTCGTAAAACAGATCTTTGTCTGTTAAGGTCGAATTTTGATTAGAGAACCCAAAAACACGTCACAAGGCAACATGTCCGCAAATCTGGTAAGAAAGTCCTCATGGACGCACACAACGCAAGCCAAAATATCCATACCATATGTATATAAATCAAGCAAACAAGAAATTATTAATCGACGCGCCAATATATTACAAATTCGAAACCGTTTAACACCCAGCTGCTCAGAACTTATTTCTGGTCCCCATACATCTGATCGGTATTATCGTAAAAAAACTGCCGTAACTGGTCATGATTTAGTGGTTCGCGAACAAGAACATTTGTCTTGACGATTTGAGATTAGAAATTTGCTCAAATTTGTCATCATTTAGATGCTGCGTAAGCACGCTTCACGCACCTAGTCATTTTACTACGTGAAGAGGACTCGCGGCAGGCTCCAATCCGGTGGCCCATGTTTGAATCGCTAGGGCACAAAAGGTTATTGAAGAAATCCGATGACATGCCAACTTGTGCAGCATATTACAAAACGTAGCGCGGACGGGCCGCGGGGCCCAGCTAAGCCAGTATAAATTTAAAAGCACACAAACTGCCCCAAAGCCAGGAACCGCTACTGTTCGTATAACTACTAGCAATTACAAAATACATTGCAAAATAAAAGCTTACTAGTCCCGCTTTCAGTATAACGATCTTTACATCCAAACTGATTAAACAACGTAGCCAAACAACCAAAGTAACGATTCGTTGCACGATTTAGCAATACGCCATTAATAACAAAATATGTAACTGGAACAAGTACCGTTATATAAATTGTCATAACTGTCAGTTAAAAGTTAGATCCTTAGCGCCGCTCAACAAATATTTATTTCCATTTAAGACCTCCGTAAACGTTTACGAAAGTTGCACAAAAATACGGCGGGGCTCCTGTTATTGAATTACTCATTATTAGTATATTACACCGAAGAACAAAATATAAACTCAAGTACGATGAATTGCGCAATAAAAAGCAGAAGCCGGAACAACACAAACAAAACACGGATAGGGTAAAGTAGCCCGGCTACAGAAAGTAAAACCCAGCAGAATTATGGAATTTTAGGCAAAAACAGACCGGCTGTCCGATTGGAACATGAAAAAGTAAAAATGATTGTGGGCTCACTAGATAAGGCTCGCGACAAGTAGTATTCAGAAACGCGGTACGAGCACTCCATCACTTACATGGCACTATCACCTCAAAATCGACAAACTGGCAAATAGTTTTACACTATATAGATCGCGTTGAATTCCGACCGCAAGTACAAACAATTTGATATCCTAAAAATAACAGTTACTGTACGAGAACACAACCGATAGCGGAAGGTCATCTTTGGACAACGATGAACACAAATGTCACATTGAGACGATGCCTAGAGGAGCTTGTAACAAACGCGCATGTAAGAAAGCATTTGCACAGAAAACCGCGGCCCTAGCAATATTATATTGCTTTATTAATTTCAGGCAAAGGAAGAAGCATGAAATTGAGAATGACTGAAGCGAAAATCGTTACGGTTACATTAATCTGGTGGTTGAAATTTTTGTTTAGTAATTCCTTTGTTTTGTAAACAAAATCGCTCCCATTTCCTAATTCTCCAATTTTACTTCAGCCTAACAATAATTCTTACAATATATTGCTGTTGTGGTAAATTTTTTATTATTTAACTGGTTCTAAAATTTGTCTAACTAATAAACGTGGGTTTAGGATGCATATCAGTTGGTCGTATTTTAATTGATTAAGTGGTTGTAATTGAATTCGACCTTATATTTATAATATCATTGAATCATTATTATTTAGCACAATTCGCTATATTAATTGTGATATTGCCATACTTGTAGTAGTTGCCACTATAATTAGATGCAATAGAATATTAACAAAACTACGTCGTCTACATAGCATCCTTCACCAGCCCTATCATTTATCAACAATTTTAGAATTCAATCGCTTTATTATAATAATTATATTAATGTGCCTCAATTTATAGACTTAATATATTTTAAACATAAATCAGATAAAGCTTCTTCCTCAGAAATTTTTGGAATATGATAATATATTGAAGCTTGCGTATCAGACTTATGAAAAGCTTAACTTTAAACTCAGTGTGCTTACTTGCGCTTCAGTCGTAAGTATTAGCTTTGCTACTATTTTCAGCGATTTTCACCGAATAAAAATTGGGGAATCCGACAGGGAAGAAACTTTAACTGTTCTTTTTTTTATGCCACATCGAGTACATTCTAGTCATGTTGTACCAAATGCGTGTGTGTGAGTATTCAGTGCTTCCAAGATGCTCATTTATGCACTACTTTATTTAAAGTTTGTATTTTGTATTTAATATAATATTGCACGCAACTCTTATATTAAACTAAGTTTTTTCTGTAAGAAACGAAGTATTAAATAAAACAAATATCAGGAGCATCATGGTTTTGAGGCTATGGTGTTTTGACCATGATATTTAGAAATAACAAGCCTTTCTTATAAATGACTATAACATAACGAGTGTTTACTGTCAATGTAAAGTAATGTTAGCTTTTTTGTATGTGACCCCTTCGTGGATTGTTCATTTTGGCACTTGGCGAAGCATAATAAATATGCGAGAAATTGTCCGCGTTGGCGATTGAAAGTGGTGATAAATATTAGTGATAGCTTTGAAATATCAATTAATAACTTTATAATAGCGAATGTAATTAGGAAAATTGCTCATAAATTTCATTTTAAACAATTAAATTGACATATCTTGACGCTGAACAATTCCGCAAATACCTAATCACAGAAGTTTCATGGATTGAAGATTCTTTCCGCGGAAACTGTTGTAAAAGCTGTACTCTAAAGTTTAAAGGATTCTCAAATTGAACAGCGTATCAGAAAAGAGGAGTTCAAAGGAAATGCAGTTCGGGCTTACGGTTTCCGAATCATACAGCATTTGAAAATCTAATTGAATTATAGCGAGTCAAGCGATCGGACTTTCCGCTGAGGACGCTAGGGGAAAACCGGTTCTTTTTGTCTGTCGCTGTCATTCATAACTCATTTTCGGACAGACAGATTTCAAAAAAATTTTTTCTTCGATAGCAAAAATAATGACGTACCCGTTGGTTGAACACGAACAGCTCCAACCCCATCTTCTGGGTTAAAATAGCAACGCAGGTTATTTAAAGGCGTTTTGCCAAATCTGACCAACGTTTCGCAGCCCAAATCTTGCAACACCTGACTACTACGCGGAGCCAGCTCTTCGAGATTTACAACCTTGCTGACCTTAAATTTTGTGAGTTCACTCCCTAGGCCGCTGTGAGCCCGAATATGGTTCGACCACTCTTTGTTTGAAAGCGATTTTTCAAATTTCGCCTTGTTATTTCTTGATTTTACTTTACAGTGAGTGCCCACTAGGTTATCAAGCACGCTAGATACGATGGGTTTGCTAACTAGAGTACAACCTGCCACATTATTATAAGTTTCATAGGGTTTCAAGAGTTTTAACGTTCGATGAACCCGATTTCTAAAATGTAGTGCGTTTCCATTTGTGTGACTATGTATTGCATACAGGGCATCAAGAATGGTCTATATATATTAAGATTTCTGAATGCTGAATATCATAATTTGGTTATCATATTTCATGCTTTTTCATTGGTTTTCTATGGGTTTAGGGTCAATGAACTTGATTTTCAGTATATCCTATCTTCAGTTGTTTTAATCTTTTTAATAAGTTTTTAATCTTCAGTTGCGTACAGGTAATCAAGAATTGTCTATATAGGTTTTCCGGTAGGCTAAACACTATGATTTGGTTATTTAGAGAGGCGCTTTCAGCTATTTTCGATGGGTTCGGGGTCGACGAAGATTTCGGATTTTCGATATGCTCAGGGTTTCAGAGGTTTTAGGGTGGTATATACATCAAACATAGCTTGTTGGAGGTGATTACACAAAATGATAACTTAAAAATGAAACCACATTATCTCCGTTTTATCTTCGTGTGCAGGATACTACTACTAGAACTATACACATTCTTCTTATAAAACAGATATAATAAGTTAAATATTTAAAAACCTATACTGTTCAAACAACTCTTTGTGTCTGTTTCCAATACAACAGTCAGACAGATCATTTGCAACGTGTACGTTATGCGTGGCGACTAAATTTAAAATGACTCCGTTGCCCATCCTATTTTGTCGAAGCCGAGGTGGAATCGAAAACCATTGTTACGGAACAAACAGAGTGATAGCAACATGCGAGAACGTCAATGATTATAAGTGGAGAGCCTTATATTAAATTTCATAAATTTATATACTTGATGAGCAGAAACAGAGGTCTCAACCTGCTTCACTGGGTTCAATTTCAATATTGATGTATAACTTGGAACTGCAAAAATTTACCACGTTGGACTGAATTTAGCAAGATCATTTTGTACAACGAATAGCGTGACACTAACTCTTTTAATTTGATTGCTCAGTCATGATGTGGCTCTATTTCTATTACGTCAATACTTAGGTTAGTTTACGCATAACTGAAACCATTTCTAGCCATTAGAACTTATCGTACTCATGACATTCGGGTACTGCATGTATGAAAAATTTGTTTTTGCTGAGTTCGTGCATGACCAAGGCAACAAAATACCCGTTGTTCAACGACACTCAATCTAACAGAAACTTCCATTTGGCCTTAATTATTTTCAGTTTGAAATGGCTTACCATTTTACACTCGCGAGGTATCAACGACGAATATACTTTAACTCTAAATGAGAGTTTGCTAATGAATTTTCCTGGTCGCTTTATGACGACAAATTTAATGATATTTAGATTTAATGAAAATATTGGAAAGATCTTTTAATCAGAATTTCGAACCAAATTTTGACCTACTTTGGGCATACACTTATGGCCTTCCATTGACATTTCCATTTGTTTCTGAGCTGTCTCCGCTATATGTGCAATTAGAGTGGTTCCATAATTTTGTCAGGACATTATAGGGAAACAACAAAATATCACATTATGATATAATGTCCAAGATATATAAAGTGGATACATGTGATAATGCGTATACAGTTCATGAATCCAGGTAGTAACCTTTTGCAATCGCCAATCATGGCCTTTCGAATATTTTCACATAGTAGTGGAAGTAGTAGTAACCTTTTGCAATCGTAATCATGGCCTTTCGAATATCTTCACATAGTAGTGAAAGTAGTAGCAACCTTTTGCGATCGCCAATCATGGCCTTTCCAATATCGTCACATAGTAGTGGAAGTAGTAGTAAGTTTTTGCAATCGCCAATCATGGCCTTTCGAATATCTTCACATAGTAGTGGGACAAATTCTAAAACGCAAACGAATAAAATAACTGCAATGAATATCAGGCATATTACAACTATATACCTAGGTGAGTCAGCGCAAACCCGATTTCTAGTCACGATGCCCTGCCTTATATAGGGGAGCCAGTCAATTCAATTTTTTCTAAGCGTGCTCTGAATTCTCCACTGCAATCGATCTCTATGGTCGGCCGTACGACCCTCATGGAAGGCGTTGTGGGCTGCAATATACAAAACTAATACCTCATCATGGCATTGTTGCGGCGGGAACATTGGAATATAATGTTTTGTCGATTGTCGGGCATTACTATATGCAAATGAAAACAGATCTCACGTTTTTCCATTTACACTTTTACAGTTATAAAAGGTTAAGTGCTTTGTGCAAAACATTGGAATATTTTGCTTTGTCGATTATCGAGCATTGCCATATGGAAGTGAAAACGGAGCGCGCGGTTTTCCATTTACACGTCTAAAAAGTTAAGTGCTTTGTGCAAAACACTGGAATATTTTGCTTTGTCGATTGTCGGGCATTGCCATATGCAAGTGAAAACGAAGCACACGTTTCTCCATTTACACTTTTACACTTCTAAAGGGTTAAGTGCTTTGTACAAAACACTGGAATATTTTGCTTTGTCGATTATCGGGCATTGCCATATGCAAATGAAAACGAAGCACACGATTCTCCATTTACACTTTTACAGTTATAAAATATTAAGTGCTTTGTGCAAAACAGTGGAATATTTTGATGTGTCGATTATTGAGCATTGCCCTATGCAAATGAAAACGGAGCGCACGTTTCTCCATTTACACTTTTACACTTCTAAAGGGTTAAGTGCTTTGTACAAAACACTGGAATATTTTGTTCTGTGGATTATCGGGCATTGCCAAATGCAAATGAAAACGAAGCACACGTTTCTCCATTTACACTTTTACAGTTATAAAAGATTAAATGCTTTGTGCAAAACATTTTAATATTTTGCTTTGTCGATTATCGAGTATTGCCATATGCAAATGAAAACGGAGCGCACGTTTCTCCATTTACACTTTTGCACTTCGAAAAGGTCAAGTGCTTTGTGCAAAACATTGGAATATTTTGTTTTGTCGATTATCGGGCATTGCCATACGCAAATGAAAACGAAGCGCACGTTTCTCCATTTACACTTTTACACGTCTAAAAGGTTAATTGCTTTGTACAAAACACTGGAATATTTTGCTTTGTCGATTATCGAGCATTGCCATATCCAAATGAAAACGGATCTCACGTTTCTCCATTTACACTTTTACACTTCTAAAAAGTTAAGTGCTTTGTGCAAAACATTGGAATATTTTGCTTTGTCGATTATCGAGCATTACCATATGCGAGTAAAACGGAGCGCACGTTTCTCCATTTACACTTTTACACTTCTAAAAATTTAAGTGCTTTGTGCAAAACATTGGAATATTTTGTTTTGTCGATTATCGAGCATTGCCCTATGCAAATGAAAACGGAGCCCCGTTTCTCCATTTACACTTTTACACTCCTAAAAGGTTAAGTGCTTTGTGCAAAACACTGGAATGTTTTGCTTTGTCGATTATCGGGCATTGTCATATGTAAGTGAAAACGGAGCGCACGTTTCTCCATTTACACTTTTACACTTCTAAAAAGTTATGTGCTTCGTGCAAAACACTGGAATGTTTTACTTTGTCGATTATCGGGCATTGCGATATGCAAATAAAAACGGATCTCACGTTTCTCCATTTACACTTTTACAGCTATAAAAGGTTAAGTGCTTTGTGCAAAACACTGGAATATTTTGCTTTGTGGATTGTCGGGCATTGCCATATGCAAATGAAAACGGAGCGCACGTTTCTCCATTTACACTTTTACATCCTAAAAGGTTAAGTGCTTTGTGCAAACATTAGAATATTTTGGTATGTCGATTATCGAGCATTGCCCTATGTAAATGAAAACGGAGCCCCGTTTCTCCATTTACACGTTTACACTCCTAAAAGGTTAAGTGCTTTGTGCAAAACACTGGAAGGTTTGGTTTGTCGATTATCGGGCATTTCCATATGCAAATGAAAATGGATCTCACGTTTCTCCATTTACACTTTTACACTTCTAAAAAGTTAAGTGCTTTGTGCAAAACATTGGAATATTTTGTTTTGTCGATTATCGGGCATTACCATATGCAAGTGAAAACGGAGCGCACGTTTCTCCATTTACACTTTTACACTTCTAAAAAGTTAAGTGCTTTGTGCAAAACACTGGAATATTTTGCTTTGTCGATTATCGGGCATTGCGATATGCAAATAAAAGCGGATCTCACGTTTCTCCATTTACACTTTTACAGCTATAAAAGGTTAAGTGCTTTGTGCAAAACATGGGAATATTTTGCTTTGTCGATTATCGAGCATTGCAATATTCAAATGAAAACGGAGCGCGTTGTTCTCCATTTACACTTTTGCACTTCTAAAGAGTTAAGTGCTTTATGCAAAACAATAATATGTCTATTAAATCTCTCTTTTTCAGTTAAATTGATGAGTTTGCTAAAAATGTACAATCGAGATTACATTCGTAAGATTATACACGGCTCATAGAGGAAGATCAGCCGATTATGGTCAAGCGCTGCGAGTTTCTTCGTTGTCGCTACCGCGCTGTTTATGTCCTGCAGTCGTAGCGCATTTAGCAGAGCTACATATGTGTTTATCAGATAGTATGCTTAATTACAGTTTATGCATCGTACTCAGCAATAACGCAAACTAGTCCACAGTTACTATGTTATTGCAGTTTCACATTCGTAAGGATGTATGTCTTCCAACCGCCTCAGTTTTGCCATTTAAAAAATGATATTAGCGATTTAGATTGCTGGGATTAGTTAACCTCTACCTAAGTGCTATGGTTAAGTTTTAAGTCTGCGCACAATTAATTGCTTAAGGCAGCTGCTTGTTGTTTAGTGTTGGTGTTTAAAGTTTTTCCATCATCTGAACACATATATACATATATAGTTTCCAGTTCAAGTTATTCTAATTTCAGGTCGAAAATAGATTTTTAAGTGCATTTGCTTTAAGGAAGCTTAAAACCCATGCGTGATTTCGTTATTTTAAATATAATGTTATATATTGTTGCACCTGCTATTAAATAGGGTTTAGAGGATGCTGAAACGGATGGAGTGATTCGTTTAAACGTCTCTGTATCTATTTACTCTTTTTGGAATGGAAATGCATTCTCAGGGACCCCAAAAGACTATGCCTAGCTTTGTGATTATCAATGTAATTATTATTTTGTTGCATCTGCTACTACAACGGTTTTAGAGAATGCTGAAAAAAATGAAGTGATTTAGTTGAGTGTATCCTTGACCGATGTAGACTTTCTAGACTGGTACTGTATCCGATGGGATCTCTCCCTCATTGATGCACGCATGATTTAGTGGGTTTCAATCTAATGCTGTAATTTGATGAATCTGTGGTTATAATGGCTTTTGAGGCTGTCAAAAATGATCGGTTAATGAGAGCAAAAATGTATCTGCGACTATAAACGTCGCTTGCTCGCAGTGATACACTGCGCAATCGAAGGTTGACCCATCTTCCTGAAAATATATATTTACAAATTTTTAGTTGTTCCTACAAAGCCTATATGGATGATTCTAATTTAGGTGTATATATTGTTAAAATCGATACATAAAAATGCAACGATTTTCAACTGTTTAAAATTAAACTACCTTGCTCGGAAGAATTAGTTTTGCACGGAGGATTTCGATTCAAATTAACTCAAATTATATTGATTCTTTCAAAACGGATGATATTAAGTTAGATTCTTGTGGTAGTTTCTAAGTATGCTTTCTAATATATACAGACAAATTTTGCTCAAGAAGTCGAATGCCATCAGATAGTATTCATGCACACTAAACTACTTCTGTAACGGACAAACACGGCCATTCGATGTTAAAGCGATAATGGTACATTTTAGATTGATAATGGTGGTTAATGTCAGTGTCTTATCGACTTGTATTAAAGCCTATTCAGCTGCGAAAAATGTAGATATGCCAGGAGAGCCTGTTCAATTTAGCACCTCAAATCGAAGCGAAATTTAATTCTAATCATCGTCGACGAAAGGTCGGGCAGTAGTTGCTCCTTAATGATCATAAAATAATCGACTCGATTTTTATTTAAATCAATAGCCAAATAATCCTTAGTTAGAATATACATTTGATTAACAAATAAAAGCGTCATTTTATAATTAAAAAATCACGATCAAATATAGTGATGTAAATAATCATTGCATAATAAGTCAATAATCACGGTTTATTCAAATCATGGTTTAATAAATAAGTAAATCATGACAACCAAATCATGAAAAATAAATCAATGACCACGGCTTAATAAATCAATCATGGCTTAACGATATCATGGCTTAATAAATCAATAACCACGGCTTAATTAAATCATGGCTTGACAAATCTGTAACCACAGCTTAATCAAGTCAAGACGTAATAAATCATTCACGGCTTAACCACATCATGGCTTAATATACAAATCACCGCTTAACCAAATGATAGCTTAAAAAGTCAATTACCACGGCTTAGTCAAATCATGGCTTAATAAATCAATTACGTCAATCGCTTCGTGGCTTAATAAATCAAAAATCATGGCTTAATAATACAATACTGAACAAATCTATCAAGGCTTAGCCAAATATTTGTATAACAACACATGAATAACCATGGCTGAATAAATCAATAGAAACTGTTTAACGAGTATAATTACAACTCAGTAAATCACCAGTGATGGTATAATGAAGTTATAGTTCAATAAAATAATAGTGACTGGGCAAACAAATAGTTTCCGTATATCCATAGCCGGCCATGTCATTGCCATGAATTATTTCAAAATCTCACCAATGATGTTTGTGCTGTAGATTTTACCGTCATAATAAATCGTAAACGGTCACTGCGGTTTAGTAATAATACCACTAGGTCTATAGCAACAGCGTTCTAGACAAAGGAGATGCAACGGCGGAGGGGGTGTTCTCCGCCCAGCAGCATCTGTGCCCTTTAAAATATAGCAGAAAAGTGAAGTACAACATGAAAGATGCGTTTAAGCTGTGCCTGCTAGCACATTCATTGCTCCACTGTACAGAAGTTACGTTCATCAGTCCGATCCATTCTACTTATCAACTATTAACTAATTTTTGGCGTTGTATCGCTATGTGCAAAAATATCATGCTGCAAAATATGTGTAAAAACATATTAGCGCATTACTGCAATTCCAGATGATCGCCTACAATAGGAAGCATTTTCGATTTAATAAAGCAGCCGCCGTGTCAACTTTTGTATGTTATCAGTGAAATCATTTGATATTGAGTTCCAGGCAAGCACCGCGCATGCTTGTGAACCCGCTAACAATGGTGGCAAATACTGACTATTATCGTTTAAGTTATGATAAATTGCTAAAATCTTAGCAAGAATGTGCCGATTTCTATTATAAAAATAAAGTTATCAAGCGGTTTTTAACTGACCTATTTCCATGGTCTTAAAGTAGTACAGCGTTGCCGTTAATGCATGAGTAAATTTAAGCTGCGCCCCTTACCAGCCTCTTTTGACAAAAGCGATTGCCGTTCAGTTGTTCACTGAACACAAATTTCATTTTTGCGTTAAAGAACAGAAATTAGTCCGTTTCATATTCCATACATTATAATTTAAAAATGTTCGGGAACACATTGGTGTTAAAGTACAGGGGCCGAATGCATTCGCTTATGGCGTTATGGAACAACGTTTTGTATAATGGTGTCAAACGAGAATGGTTGGGGGCGCGTCTTAAGTTTACTCTTGCAAAAGCGTGCGACGTCTTTATGAAGCGTAAATATGTCAGTATTTTTGAATAGCTACTGCCAACAGCATCAATAACCGAATTGTTTAGTTTGTCAAAATATAAAACTCAACCACCGTACGCTAATGCAGTATCTGCACATCATAGGAACAAAATTTAAGCATGTCAAGCATAAACAGTTAACAATATGACAAAATATATTTAGTATTAACTACACATACGTTAACAAAAAAGTAAACCTTTGAAAACAAGTATATATTGCAGGCGACGATCAATAGTTATTATACTTCATGCATGGCCGAGGTTAGAGTTCCTAGGGGGATAGTAGATGCTGCCGGGCGGGTTAAAGTTCGCCAGAGGAAGATAAATTTTCGAAATGTTTTGTGATTCGTAATGTTTGCAAATTTTCTCCTGAATTTTGCCAATTCTGCCCCAATATTTACCCCTAGTTTTTGCAATAGTTATTATACTTCATGCATGGCCGAGGTTAGAGTTCCTAGGGGGATAGTAGATGCTGCCGGGCGGGTTAAAGTTCGCCAGAGGAAGATAAATTTTCGAAATGTTTTGTGATTCGTAATGTTTGCAAATTTTCTCCTGAATTTTGCCAATTCTGCCCCAATATTTACCCCTAGTTTTTGCCTATTTTATACTAATGTAAGATCACGGCCAAATTATTCGTGCATGGAGAACTAAAACGACAACTGTTCTATACTTGCACAATTTTTACGAACGAAAAATGTTAGTTTTAACCAAATAAATTAAATATAAATTAAACAAAGCACAAAGTGTTAAAATTCATCAGAAAAAAAATCAAAATAATTCAGTGTATTTTCGATCTGCGCTTTGCAATTAAATTTCGGATAGATAATCGATGTTAGAAAGTAGTTTCATAAAAATAGACAATAATAAAATTGTACAAATTTTTGATAATGAAAAATAATATTGTTTCTGAAAATTACTGCCCGGAAATCTATTTTTAAAAATTTGCAACCGAAATTGAAATTATGCTAGTTTGAGAATTATTAAATGTTTATGTACATTTACCGCAGCAAGACAATGTATATCAATTCTTTTGTGTAAAAATACTGCAAATTCAGTTGAAACAGATGTGACATGCTGGTCTAAGAATTACGTGTATACTTTTGGCGTACACTATCAATCTTTGAGAGTACCATGAATATATGACCCAATGCGGTGAAGTCATTGGTACACTAGGCATATTCAAATTTTATTCTATTCCCCACTACCCTCTTAGTAATTGGGCATTACAACATTTATTTACCTTAAATTCGGTAACATTCCTAACTGAACTACAACTCGTCGAGTCATGTCACTGAGGACTCAAAGTATTTATAGCGGGACACAAAAACTTAAATTCCTTATAAATTAAGTCTAATTTCTGCTAAAGATGCTAAAATTCCACCACCAGTGTTTCTTGGGCTCCTCGTATTTGTACTTTTGCTTTTTCGGAATAGGAATATGTCCTTGATGAAAAACAACTGCGGCGTTTCTTTTATAATAGTCGATTTTATCAAATATATCTTGAAGCGTTTTTCCAAAATGTTTCATTTTAAATAGACCCGCTTTCAGGTCTTTCACCTCGGTGGCTGAGGAAATTCTTCCAGTTGCTGAGCCTGTCAAAGCTGTGTCGAGGATATGCTTCTCCTTATTGTAGCTGGCCCTAGCTTCTTGTAGCCTACTCAGCAGTTGTTTATCCCTGATCGCGTTATCTTTTTGTCTTTCTTGATCAATGATCATGTCCAAGTAATCTCCAACCGCATCGTTGTATGGAATGATTGCGTAATCCTTTAGGAACGCTCCGAATTTCGCACTTGTTTCCAAAACCTTCTTCTCTTCAAGTTCCATTTCTTTCACCAGTACATCCATCTGCTTCTTGTACTCAATAATTTTGTCTTTTTTGCTCTTTTTCTCATTAATTTTTCTTTGGACTTCGTCAGAAATGAACTGACGCTGAACTGTCACTAAATCATACGTTCTGTGCATGTGAACTTGATAAGAATGATTGCATTTTCTGCAAACATTGTTGCTCATAGCAGCACAGCTTTGTAGTCGCGAATCTCCAACCGTTTCTGTTGGAACACCGCTTAGATAGCAATGCGGATGGCAATGTTGTTTGTAGTTAGTTTGCTTGATGTTATCTTTCCCAGCAGCAATGTACTCGATACAATCCCCGTGGGTACACACTGTTCTCGGGTATCCGAGCTGTTGATATTCAATATCCACACCGTCGAAGTGCAGCTGAGCTTTAAAATTCACAAGCTCTTTGTCTGCTAAATCCACCTTTTCCGTGCTTTCTTTTATAGCTTGTATATTTTTCTGTATCGCAACGGTAATTTCTGCCATTGGTCTACTTAGCTCAACGATAATTCTACGAGCATCGTTAACTGATAGTGTATCCAGTATTTTGTGCGGTATTTGCTGTTTAATAAAACCAAACAATCGCCATGTCTCTTTCACTGAAATATCCCAGCTATTTGAAAATGCGTCGAACTCGTTATCGTCAAATACGACACCGTTTTTAACACAAGCCAAGAATCGGAAAGCTTCATTGTCGAAACAAAACATGTTGTGTTGGGTTGCGTCGATGCCAACATTTTTGTCTTTTAGTTCCTTCCTCAACGGTGGCAACGTGTCACCTGGGCGATAAAAATTTCCACGAGCATTGGTAAAACAAAATGCTATGTTACGTACAGCATCTTTATGAAGATGTGCCAATAATTCCTGGATACAAAATCGAAATAAAACTGTCAACCGCGCATTGTTTGGTTTCAACAAGATGCAGATGCCATGAATTTCGTCGTAATAACTTAAGTGAGCAAGTATATTTTCAAAGTTTTTCTTGTCTTGATCAATTCCACGTGAGTCGCCGATTCCTGGCGTATCGATTAATCGAATCATATCCTCGCCAATGTAAAACGGATAAGCTACGGGTTCTTGTGTCGCCGAATGGCCAACGGTGTGAACTTCGTTGGAGCTTGCCTTGCCAACAAATATATCTTGTGTTTTGCCATTTTTGTGGGTGTACGTAAACGACGAAGGTATAACGGTTATAAAATCGTTTGAAAGAAGAGAGTCTTTTAGGTTTTTAAAATAGACATAATTTGCAAAACCGTTTATCCAAGTAGATTTCCCAACTCCAGTTTCTCCCATAATCAAAATATTTGTCTCTTTGATGGCCCTAAGCTGAGACAGTTCCGAGTGAAGAATATCTGATGGATATTTGACAAAGTTAAGTCCATGTTTGTCTTCACTGCACCGAAACAATGCATTGTCCGGTGTTGTAGATCCGCATTTACAGTAAAACAGCTTGGTACCAATGCCATACCACACGTCTTCCTTACATTTCTTACAGTACCATTTCACAGAATTTCCCGAACACTGACTACTTCCACTCATTGAATTCGGGCATCGTAACTTTACAATAGCTCTGTTATTCGGTCTCTCAAGTGTGTGTTTTACGTCTTTCATTTCTATCAAGCACATATCAGTATCATCGCCTTCATCAACCAATACATCCGAAGAGACCTTTAAACCGTTGACGTATTTGGCAATGACAAACTTGTCCTTCGACGGTGAATTTTTCTGCAGCGATAAATCAACTATATAAAACGCGTTATCAGCTTCTGACTTTAGCGATTGGTAAATTCGAAAGAAAAACGACTTGTTTTTCATCAACAGTTTCTCTTCTTCATCGGTCCGCGTTTCGTCCACTTGAAGAATGTATGTTTGTGTTTTTGCTTGTAAATTGATTACATTTTTCTTGCCAACGTAAACAACTCCGGCTTTCTGTATGTTGGTGATATCCGATAACATATTTACCGTTGCTTCATACACTCTCATCTCATTTTCAACGTTAGACACCGAATATTTTTCGGTCGTGGCATAACTCTCAATCAAACGACCAATTTCCGAGACATCCTTTTTACCGGATCGAATATCTTTTAGGCGATCTTGAAGATCGGATTTAAATTTAGTTTCGGCAATCATATAGCCTTCTGCTAACTGATTAATTTGAATTAGTATATTATCCCGTATGTAGTCACTTCCGTTGTCCAATGTCGTTCGTAAATCATGAAGCTTTTGTCGTGTTTCTGTCATCGTTTCCACAAATTGAACACATTGACGAATTGCATCTTCCCGAATCTTGTTAAAGACAATGTTTACTTCGATTTGCGTCGAGCACATTTTCAGAACAGTCTCCAATGGAAAAAGTGAAAATTTTAGCGGGATGCCCTTTCCGTTATTTGTCTTTTGAACCAACTGTGGAAGGCATTTTGCCTGATCGACTGCTTCTTCGAACGTCACTGGCAAGTTATTTTCTACACTAGAAACGTCGCACTTGCTATGATATTTGAATTTATATCCGGCTTCCGCCAATTTGTCATCGTAATCAAGTTTTGCTGAGCCTTTAACGCTCAGTATACCTTTAAGTTTATTCATTTCAGCTGTTAAGCTACCTTGGATAATTGTTTTATCTTGGTTCTCTGAGTTTTCATATTCACATGTGATTGAACACGCAGCTCCCCATTCAATACCGACAATTACATGAGTTGCATCGAGGGATTTTCCGATACTGGCAGTTAGCATATCGATATCTATATTTCCACGATGTTGACGAATGTAGATCTCTTCGCTAACCGTTCTGATTTTATAAATAAGGCTCATACTTGCAGCTCTGGCGCTTTTCTTTTCCTCATTTAGATACTTCGCCGATCCCGATATGTTCACCAATCCGCACAGAATACTCATCTGCAACTCAGCTTCAATTCCAAGTTTGTGAAATTTATCACTGACCTGATCACTCAAAACAATATCGACAATCGAATCGCCCATTTGCATTGAGTCAATTTTATCTTCTTCAAGTCGTTTAGCAAATATTGTGTCTTTCTAAAACAAATAAATTAAAAAGTGCTAACCGAATTTTAAAGGTGTGTAGAACATCTATATTTGTGGATACAAATAAAGAATACATAAAAAATTTTTTAAGAAGAGCATGACAGACAGTTAGTATGTGTGGAGATACCGTCGAAGAGCTTTGGTAGGATCTACTGCCTCATAGCTTTACTGTGGGATCGTATATTGCTGGTTTCAACGAATAATAAGTGTAAAAATGGACAGGCTCATCTCTAACAGCCGTTCGCAAGAAGCTAAAATCTCCAATAGATGGCTATATGATATTTTAATTTCTTGCAATTGGTTGCTTGCCAAAGATTATTGTCTTTAAAGACTAGTTGTTTGATATTTAAATCTCTTACAGATTCCATGAAGGAGTAAGTACGTTCGGCTTTTGTAGTTAGCCAATAAAGACAGGAATCCCTAACAGATAGATGTTAGAGACTAAAATCTCTTGAAGTTAGCCAAAACGAATTTTTGTTTCTAATGGCTAGTTGTTAGAAACGTTTGTATCTAACAGCTAGGATACCAAGATGCCAACAACCAATGAGACATCAACACAAATGGACACCATCTTTCGCTAAAATTCTAGGTTTCATCTCATTGTCTGTTGACCTCCTGGAAGCTTGTAGCCCCGCAAGAAACCTGTACGTAGTATCCGGTAACCCCAAAGAACATTGTAAGTTCCTCCAAATCCTTGCGGCAAAGTCGAAAAATGTATTTGGTTAAGCCTTAGTGGCTAACGACTGTCATATCTGTCTACAAAAATTGTCTTATTAGACCTTGGTAAGAATAAAATGGACGTATATAACGGAATTATAAGTCGAACAGTAAAATAATTATCAGCGGCCTACTTATTTGCGAAAAACTAGATACCGCGATGAGACCGCAGGGTTATTAACATTAATTTAACATCACTCTGTACCCGCTAGTCGGCAAGGGGAATGGGGCGAATCCTCAGGCGGGTAACTTTTCGCAGTTTTCTGTGACTCAAATTTTCTTCTATTTTTGCCAATTATTCTGCAATGCGTTCAAATTTTGTCCAGATTTCTGCTAACTATCCCCAAGTTTTTGCCATTTCCCCCAATTTTAGCCTATTTTGCCAAAATGATGTCATAGTTGAGAGTGTGCGGAGCTTTAGGGGAATCGGGCTACCTCTGATATGAAGGATTAGCGTCGCGACGATGGGTCCCAGCCTCAGGAGGATAATCGCTCCTTTGTCCCCCCGATAACCATGAATTATTGATTTATCCTGCAACAAACACTAAACTTAAAACCTAATTTTAACTAATCTAAATTAGAACCTTAATGCTGTTCATTTTTGTAAATTAATGACGTCGCGCTGCATCATGTAGCAACGTAATGACTTGTACATTATGGACTTATGCATTATTAGCCAAATAGGATCATAGTTTAACAAGTTACAGCCTGTAATACCGATATTTGGGCCCAGATCATGTTGAGGGTACTACCTTTATACACGCTTGAAGATGAGCAAGTTAGGGTGGGGTTTCAGTGCCCGGCACTTTGCCGACTTAGATTCAGACTCAGTATAGGGTCAAAGACAATAGCTCATGCCAAGGTTCAGGCTTATGATTAGGATATAGAGGACGGCACAATGTGCATATGGTTTACGCCCCATAGTTTCCCTTTATGTAGATTTCCAAATATTTAAATTTGCTCGGGTGTGTTTTCGTGTGGGAGTGCTTCTTCTCTTAGCGATATCATTTCGACAGGTAAACCAGGTAACGATAAATGCACTAGTGTTGGGCAACAGCAGTATAGCCAAACGTCAAGTCGTTGGCTGACCCGTAATATCAGGGCCGGGAGCGGCTCAATGGCTGACCGACGTTTAGCGCACGGCCCACTGTCACGAACCACATTTTGCTCTGATAGAAATATTAATTTTGTAAGGTTCTCATGGTCAGGGATAGTTCTAAAATTTTCTCGAATTGCATGTGAAGGTTTTACACAGAGAGCAATGCAATGACTAAAGTGCCGAATCCTAAACCTGGGCAGACTATAGCTTCACTGTTGTTTGATTTAGGGTTGGGTGAGGGCCGGCGTTGAAGTTTATTAATGAACATTGACGCATATTAGTTGAATAATAAAGGTATTGTTTACTTAAATATAACTGCACGTTATAAAATCATTGCATGTAATTTATTGGCGATAGCATCAAAAGGTTTCGGTATTATGGTTTGTTGATGCACTGCCTATACATCAGTAAACGTATATGCCGCGACCTGCCGGTCTAACGCGCGTATTGGATGACTAGTGGATTTCACCGATGTTAACACTAGAAAATTTTTGACGACATGCAACGGTCGAAACGGTCGGATTTCGCGGCCGTTAACGGCCAGGAGATGCTGCGATCGAACACTGGTCGTAAGCAGTGCCTTAGCCGCCGGAAACAGCCGACCGACGGGTTTCACAGCAGTTGCCTAGCACTGACATGCATTGTACATATTTGAGCTAAATCAACTGATAAAAACACAGTTACAAACAATAAAAAGAGAATGCGGGCCAAGCTTATCCAAAATATTGTGTTCAGCTCTTGCTACCGAACATTCAGAGATATATGCAATTTATGCCTGAAATAGCGCTGTGTTCACCGTACCCTGTACAAAATTTAGCCAGATCACTCTTTCGGTTCCTGGGTATAAAAGTTGCAACAAAGTTTTGTTAATTACATACTGTATATACTGTGAATTTTCATGTGCCTAAAAGCAGTAAAAGGCAGAACTAGGAGACAGTTTTTGCTACAAAGTTGTATAATGTTTTCTACAGGGCTGTAGACTTGATACAACAGTTGTGTATTTCCTCCAATTTAGTGCATAAAGACCCAACGGGGTTGGCAATAATGGCAAACTGTAAGATTTATCTGAGGCACCAATACAGTTAAGCCAAATGTGTATGTGTAGGACCTAAATCATATACGCTAAGCAGATATCAATCAAGTAACACATATTTACTAAATATTCGAGAAAGTTTAATCTTGTAAAACTTTAATATAAAATACAGTTTGCAATTTAGGTACTTCGGTTGCTTTGAAAGTCTTCGAGCTTATGCTTTACAGCAGAGTGCGCATCTTGTCCCATTTGGATAAGATTTTTGGAATGAACTATCTTTAATTTTTCTTTTATTCTCTGCCACGAGCATATAAGCTTTCTCGAATACAGTGGCTTCGAATATGTCAATTAGATATTGTGCTTTTAGTCATGAGTCATGGTCACACAGCACAATATAGAAAGCATTGAAATGATAGCTGATTTTATTGCAGTAAAACCAGCAGATGTTTATTTTTTCCTTTCCCTGGCGCTAAACTATGCATAATTTGAGTGTTGTAATCAGCAGTCACTCATACGTATTTTATGGCGCACAAAAACGATGCATTCGTGTCTTGTAGTCAGCAGTTACAATTGTTTCCATGGGTGCCCAACGGTGATGCATTGGCGTCATTGGTTATTTACCATTTCATGGGCATGCAACGATGATGTGTTCAAGTCTTGTGCGGCGTTCACGTTATAAAGTCCCCAACGTTTGGAACCTTTGTACTCCACGCAGTATCAGGCACACTGTTGACAACAGGGTGCCTTAGACACCCTATGTTTTTCATAAATTTTTTCAAAGTTAGTTAGTGACGCGTATTACCACTTCTCGACAGTGTCAAGCACACCGTGTCTTCTGGCAGTTTTATTGACAATGTTCAGAATTATTAGAGCAATGTTCATATGGGCTAGATACAAATATCGTAAATTTCGAAAAAATACACAGGACAGTTGACTAGTAAACCGCATTAGCAACAGACGGTGTCAGTTATAGTAAATTCGCGACAAATTGGTAGCTAAGAGTGTGTACAACACTGTCAGGAAAAAATGTAGTGTCTAAAAAAGGGTGGTACACCGTCGGCAATTGATTTACAGTACGGGTGTCACCCTGACTGTCTATACGATCGGGTCGCGACTACAGGGGCCTAAAAGTTACAAACAGCTGAGACATAACATGAACGCCGCATTGTAGTCAGAGGGAATTTTTCGTTTTCGTTGGCATCCAGTTCGCTTTCTTTGGCACAAAAAGTAATACATTTGATCTTTCTACTCAGCGGTTATTTTTCTGATTTCCTGGGTACCCAAAAATTTTGCATTTGACTATTGTATTCAGCGGTAATTTTTCCGCTTTCCTGCGCACCCAACGACGATGGACTTGAGTCTCGTAGTCAGCGGTACTGTTCGCTTTCCGCTTTCCTAGGTATCCAGTGATGTTGCATTTGAGTCTCGTAATCAGTGGTTACTTTTTATTTTCTGGGTACTCAATGATGATGAACAGCTCATAGGTAGCATAATGGCTATCGTACGAAAAACGACACAAATTCAATATACTGCTGCGGGAAATTAGTTCAGTATTGCATGAAATACATATTAATTCATGCGTCAAAGGATTTATCAAAATTTAGACTATTGCTGATTAATTATTTCAACATACAAGCAGGGACTGATTAGGTAGCAAATGCGTTATCCTAACCATACCCAATGTATGAAATTAAAGCCAAATGTGTTTAACTTCTCAAACGAATTGTCAGCATCAATTTTAATAATACTAATCTTAAACCTATCTCAACGCTTTAAAGCACTTTCTAGTCGCATTTCATACACCTTTGCTAAAGCTTCATTAAACATGTATTTAACCCCAAGAATGGACCATAATATCTGTTGACGACTTTAGAAGAACCAATTAGGTCATTCTCTGAGCTTATTAGCAGTATGATATAGTTGATAAATCGATCCAAGCAATGCATATGCAACGCATTATGAATACATGAACATATATTTCATGACGTATTTTAGAAATTAATATTTGTGTAGTGTATATTAATGCGAATATATTCCTGGTTTGCAGCTATAAATTGCAATTTTTAAATAACACAGCTAAAAATTGGTTTTGTGACGTACCAAAATATTTTCAGTTCTAACATCGTACAAAGCACCAATTTGACCGACTCGTCCCAATGCAACACGTTCTATCGTTGTCATTTTTGGTTATCGCACCTGAATAGTACACGCATACGTTTAATATAAAGTATATACTTCTGTATTAACCCTTTCATGTCCGAAGCTGCGAATGGTGAAATTTTTGACAAGCTCAAGAATTGAATCAAATCTGGTTCGTATAGTTTAATATTTCATGTGCAAAGCATTGCGTTATCTATAATCTGTTGCTCGGTTCCCTAACGAACCTCCAAAGCTGAGCGAATAATAACTCAAATGCAAAGAATCACCTCACTATAAACTCCGTCAAAAGGATGCTACAAGTCACTACAACATTGTGTCTGTTTTTATCTAGTTGGCATGAAGGGGCTAAAGTTATTCTTAGATTACCCACAGAAAATAATAATTTTTAATGACTATATAACTGTTTTAATTCATCTAAAATATTTTGTAACATAGCACATATAGTACAAAATTGTAGTACAACTATGTCACAAGTTAGTGGTAGCACTGCTAGTCGTGCATTCAAATATTTGTATGCACTGCCTGATGGGCCTAAGTAGCGCTGAGATGCGGAAATAAAATGCAGGCCATGCGGTTCTCGATATACCAAGCCTATTGGTCTTAGCCTAAGCTAAGCTTCTTATAGGAGGCATACACTAAGCCTAAGTCGGTGGGCTGCCGCGTTCCGAACCACCCGCTCTAAGCTGTTCTTTTTTGTATCGTTGTAACGTGCCGCCCCTCAGGGTTACTTATGTTGCACTGCTGTACAGTATCGTCAACACGGTACATACAAATCTCTGATTGCACGGCAAATCAAGCTACAACTGTTACTTTTACTAAAGAAATCTAAATGAAAAATTGTTTCGTAAAATTGTTGCAGGATAATTGATTTTTGTGCGATGATTCATCAACATTTAAGGGTATAATTTAACGTGTTATAAGACTATAGATTTGCTGACACTATTGGGTTTAAAAATTTAAGCAA
>JASANE010027131.1:0-124411 GCA_030248225.1 Trileptium ribeirensis
ATTGTTCCGCTGAGCAAATTTTAGCAAAAAGCGCCCTATAAAATCGGGGTTAGATGGAATGAAGATTTCCAATGGGAGGAGGAATGAAAAAATGCATTAAATTTTCGTTGAAATTTCTATTTTTCCAGTGCTGAAAATAATTTTTTATTTTTTTTTTATATTCTCGTGCTCGTACCGGTGGCTGTTGTCTGCAGTGATATTTGAAATAGAATTAGTAGGAAAAAGAAAGCTTTAAACTCGCTGGTCCCAGCGCGCCAAAATTGTAGCTTGTTATTTATTTTTTCTCACGTAGCTGCTAGCTATTGAGTCATATATTGTTAGGTAATTCCCCATCTGTGTAGGCAGATTTACCATAAGTTTACGATTTGGGAGAAATAAACCCTGAGATTAACATTTTTTTTTTCTTATTAGAGACCCTGCAAGATACACGCCCAATAACAGTATATTGTGTGTTTGTACTGTTTATATTTCGGAGCTCACTCTTTTCTCGGGAATTCGTATTTACATGATGTAATTAATTTTTTTGTTACCCAACCTCCAACCTATCAATAACTGTTTTTTATGGTTTACTGATTGTTGACGAAAAATCTGTGCATCTTTTGAAGAGTTCAATGTCCTAACACTATTTTTGGCTGCATTACAAATTCATAGGCTTCATAGTAGCAAATCGGATTCCTATCAGAAACTAGGTCAGATTTGTTTTCTACAAAATTTGAACAGTAACATGCTAAACTGTAATAGTTTTTATACCATGTACAAAAATTGTTTCACAATTTATTAAATGCGGACACCACACTTCCAAGAATTAATGAAAATTCGTTTGGGCTTGTTAGTCTTGCACTGGGCGACATAGCCAAAATAGTAAAATACACAATGGGGCGCTATATCTTTTGCTACAAAATAGTATGATGCATTATTATATTTTTAATACAAAAATTGTGTATTTTTTTCAAATTTAGTGTATTTTCAAATTCAGTGTAAATACAAATTCACGAAAGAGGAGCTTTTGTATTGAACCATCAGCTTTAAAAAATAATGGCTTGAAAATTATGTCGTAGAAGAAGTATTATTTGTCCTATTATGTAATTTTTATAGTTTGTGCATTTTCACTACTTTTGGCTAATGTTCCCCCAAAATAAAGGTGTGATGCTGAAACTATTCAAATGTATTTCCATTCCGTCAAATTGAGAATATACTGTTATTACATCATTCTGCAATTTCATATTAATTATATTACAGTTACCTTAGGTATTATATATGAGAGATATAATATACGGCATTCATTGGTTTAAATTGTTTTATATCGCAATGTATAAATATAATTATTTTTTACAACTAAACTTATATTTGCAATAAAATATTTATTTTACTTATTATATTTTTAATAAAACGATAGTGCTCACTTACATACCCGGGCGTCTGGATTTCCATATCAGCTCGTATGACAGTTATCTTAGAATTAATATGAGAGATATATATACGACATCCATCTATTAAATCGTTTTATATAGCAATGTATAAGTATAATTATTTTTATAACTAACTGAATATTGCAAATAAAAAATATTTATTCTAAATTACTTAGAAATTTTCAAAAAATAATTTATACCGAAAAATTTCCAACAATTTAAGCCACGAATTGTCGTGAAGAATAATTTAGAACACCAAACCTTATCGCACAAAATCGTATTAATTTTGTGATGCAGTTTTCAAAATGCCAAATTGTTCTATTGATTTTGCAGTTGATCCTTCATACTTCGTCAAAAGAGATCACAGAGATCATAAAGTTATGTGAAGTGTGTTTTTGGCTGTGAGATTTTTTCAAATGCCCACCACTTTAACTTTTTCATCACGTTTGGCGAAAAAGTAAAGCAATATTAGTTTTTATAGCCGCATTTTTTTTGTGTAAAAACTCTCTACAATTATTTATAAAAATTATAAAAATAGTTTTGCTCCAAGTTTACTCATAAATATATCTAATATAAATATTACTCACAAATGTGAAAGCGGCGTAAGATTTGCTGTGAGATTTTTTCAAACTGTTAACCACTTTAACTTTCCATTACGTTTGGCGGAGCACAAAAATATATTAAGTCTGCTTATAGCCGCATTTTTTTTGTGTAAAAAGGTTCCACTTGACAATTATTTATAAAAATTATAAAAAAATAGTTCTTTGCGTTGGCCTCAATCATAAATATATAAATTTATAGGTATGTATATATGTATATCTCCCATTTTCCCAATCATAGGCGGTATATAACAACCGAATTCGCTATTTTAAATTTATTTTTAGGCCATATTTGTACCACACCTGGCGGGACAAACGTTCGGCCGCCATTGTGGACGTGCGTTTGCCGGCAATTCGTTCAAATCTTCGAGCACATCTTCAAAACCATCTGAAAGTTAAAAAATATCGATGCCAAACGCGTCAAAAAATGTTTTTGTATTATTGACCCAAAGTATTTTGCTCTGGTGTTCAAATTATTGTTGCCTAAAAAACCTGGAACTTTAGTTTTTTCTATTTGACCTATGAAGCTCACATGAGTAAGGAAAAGTTTCTCGAGTGTCACTGTTGACCAAATACAAAATGGTTGCTCTGGTGTTCAAATTATTGTTGCCTAAAAATCCTGGAACTTTAGTTTTTTTTGTTTGACTATGAAGCTCACAGTAAGCAAACATTTTTCTTGATGTCACTGTTGCCAAGTATACCAAAATGGTTGCTCTGGGTGTTCAAATTATTGTTGCTTAAAAAACCTGGAACTTTGAGTTTTTTTATTTGACCATGAAGCTCACATGAGAAAGAAAATATTTTTTTGAGTGTCCCTGTTGTCCAAATATACGAAACTGGTTGCTCTTGGTGTTCAACGATTGTTGCCTAAAACCTGGAACTTTAGTTTTTTCTATTTAACCTATGAAGCTCACACGAGTAAGAAAGCATTTTCTCAGGTGTTCATCTGTTGACCCAAATATATTCCTCAAAAATGGTTGCTCTCGGGTGTTCAATTATTTGTTGCCTAAAAAACCTGGAACTTTAGCTTTTTCTATTTGACCTATGAAGCTCACACAACTGAGAACGTTTTTCTCAAGTGTCACTGTTGGCCAAATATTACCAAAAATGGTTGCTCTGGTGTTCAAATTATTGTTGCCTAAAAAACCTGGAACTTTAGTTTTTTCTATTTGACCTATGAAGCTCACATAAGTAAGAAAATGTTTTCTTACATTTGCCGAGCTTCATAGGATCAAAAAACTAAAACTAGGGCTCGGCAACAAATCATCAAACACCGGGCGACCCATTTTGTATATTTCGTCAACAGTGACACTCGAGAAAATGTTTTCTTACTCGTGTGGCTTTCATAGGTAAAATAGAAAAACTAAAGTTCCAGATTTTTAGGCAATAATAATTTGAACGCCAGAGCAACCGTTGTTGGTATATTTGGTCAACCGTGACACTCGAGAAAATGTTTTCTTACTCGTGTGAGCTTCATAAGTCAAATAGAAAAAAAACTAAAGTTCCAGGATTTTTAGGCAACAATAATTTGAACACCAGAGCAACCATTTTTGGTATATTTGGTCAACAGTGACACTCGAGAAAATATTTTCTTACTTATGTGAGCTTCATAGGTCAAATAGAAAAAACTAAAGTTCCAGGTTTTTTAGGCAACAATAATTTGAACACCAGAGCAACCATTTTTGGTATATTTGGCCAACAGTGACACTCGAGAAAATGTTTTCTTACTCGTGTGAGCTTCATAGGTCAAATAGAAAAAACTAAAGTTCCAGGTTTTTTAGGCAACAATAATTTGAACACCAGAGCAACCATTTTTGGTATATTTGGTCAACAGTGACACTCGAGAAAATGCTTTCTTACTCGTGTGAGCTTCATAGGTTAAATAGAAAAAACTAAAGTTCCAGGTTTTAGGCAATAATAATTTGAACACCAGAGGAGCCGTTGTTGGTATATTTAGTCAACAGTGACACTCGAGAAAATGTTTTCTTACTCGTGCGAGCTTCATAGGTCAAATAGAAAAAACTAAACTTCCAGGTTTTTAGGCAACAATAATTCGAACACCAGAGCAACCATTTTTGGTATATTTCGTCAACAGTGACACTCGAGAAAATGTTTTCTTACTCGTGTGAGCTTCATAGGTCAAATAGAAAAAACTAAAGTTCCAGATTTTTAGGCAATAATAATTTGAACGCCAGAGCAACCGTTGTTGGTATATTTGGTCAACCGTGACACTCGAGAAAATGTTTTCTTACTCGTGTGAGCTTCATAATTCAAATAGAAAAAAAAACTAAAGTTCCAGGATTTTTAGGCAACAATAATTTGAACACCAGAGCAACCATTTTTGGTATATTTGGTCAACAGTGACACTCGAGAAAATGTTTTCTTACTTATGTGAGCTTCATAGGTCAAATAGAAAAAACTAAAGTTCCAGGTTTTTTAGGCAACAATAATTTGAACACCAGAGCAACCATTTTTGGTATATTTGGTCAACAGTGACACTCGAGAAAATGCTTTCTTACTCGTGTGAGCTTCATAGGTTAAATAGAAAAAAACTAAAGTTCCAGGTTTTTTAGGCAACAATAATTTGAACACCAGAGCAACCATTTTTGGTATATTTGGTCAACAGTGACACTCGAGAAAATGTTTTCTTACTCGTGTGAGCTTCATAGGTCAAATAGGAAAAACTAAAGTTCCAGGTTTTTAGGCAACAATAATTTGAACACCAGAGCAACCATTTTTGGTATATTTGGTCAACAGTGACACTCGAGAAAATGTTTTCTTACTCGTGTGAGCTTCATAGGTCAAATAGGAAAAACTAAAGTTCCAGGTTTTTTAGGCAACAATAATTTGAACACCAGAGCAACCATTTTTGGTATATTTGGTCAACAGTGACACTCGAGAAAATGTTTTCTTACTCGTGTGAGCTTCATAGGTCAAATAGGAAAAACTAAAGTTCCAGGTTTTTTAGGCAACAATAATTTGAACACCAGAGCAACCATTTTTGGTATATTTGGTCAACAGTGACACTCGAGAAAATGTTGTCTTGCTCGTGTGAGCTTCATAGGTCAAACAAAAAAAAACTAAAGTTCCAGGTTTTTTAGGCAACAATAATTTGAACACCAGAGCAACCATTTTTGGTATATTTGGTCAACAGTGGCACTCGAGAAAATGTTTTCTTACTCGTGTGAGCTTCATAGGTCAAATAGAAAAAAACCAAAGTTCCAGGATTTTTAGGCAACAATAATTTGAACACCAGAGCAACCGTTGTTGGTATGTTTGGTCAACAGTGACATCCGAGAAAACGTTTTTTGACACGTTTGACATCGATATTTTTTAACTTCGGAATGGGTTTGAAGATGTGCTCGAAGATTTGAACGATCCGCAAACGCACGTCCACAATGGGCACAGCCGAACGGTTTTTCGCCAGTGTGGGTACGAATATGGCCTAAAAATAAATTTAAAATAACAAATTAGTTGTTATATACCGCCTATGATTGGGAAATTAGTGAAATATCAGCTATATACATACATATATACATATATATAAATTTATATATATATATTTATGAGTAAAGTTTCCAACGCAAAGAACTATTTTATAATTTTTATAAATAATTGTCAAGTGGAACCTTTTTACACAAAAAATGCGGCTATAACAGAGCTAATATATTTTGCTTTACTTTTTTTTGCCAAACGTAATGGAAAGTTAAAGTGGTTAACCATTTTGAAAAATCTCACAGCCAAGTCTTACGCCGCTTTCACATTATATTTGTGAGTAATATTTATATTAGATATATTTATGAGTAAAGTTTCCAAAGCAAAGAACTATTTTATAATTTTTATAAATAATTGTCAAGTGGAACCTTTTTACACAAAAAATGCGGCTATAACAGAGCTAATATATTTTGCTTTACTTTTTTTCGCCAAACGTAATGAAAAAGTTAAAGTGGTTAACCATTTTGAAAAATCTCACAGCCAAGTCTTACGCCGCTTTCACATAACTTTATGAGAATTTTGTATATAATACTGTTTGACAAAGTATGAAGGGATCAACTGTGAAAAAAATCAATAGACAACTTGGCATTTTGAAAACTGCATCACAAAATTAATACCAATTTTGTGCGATAACAAGGTTTGGTGTTCCTTAAATTATTCTTCACGACAATTCGTCGCTTAACGTTTGAAATTTCGGTATAAAGTATTTTGAAATTTCTAAGTAATTAGAATAAATATTTTATTGCAATATATTCAGGTTGAGTTGTAAAAATAATTATACTTATACATTGCTATATAAAACGATTTAATAGATGGATGCCGTATATTATATCTCTCATATTTAATTCTAAGATAACTGTCATACAACTAATATGGAAATCCAGACGCCCAGTTATGTAAGTAGACAGCTCCTTTATTAAATCGTTTTATTAAAATATAATAATTAGAATAAATATTTTATTGCAATATATTCAGGTTTAGTTGTAAAAATAATTATATTTATACATTGCGATATAAAACGATTTAATAGATGGATGCCGTATATTATATCTCTCATATATAATACCTAAGGTAACTGTCATATAACTAATATGGAAATCCAGACGCCCAGTGATGTAAGTAGACAGCTCCTCTAAATTTGACTCAGAACAGAAACGAATGAAATACATTTGAATCGTCAGCGTGGCACCTTTATTTCGGACATAGCCAAAAGTAGTGAAATGCACAACTAGAAGATTACATAATAGGACAAATAATACTTCTTACGACATAAATAATTTTGAGCCATTTATATTTTTTAAAGCTGATGGTTCAATACAAAAGCTTTGTACTTTCGTGAATTATTATTACACTAAATTTGAAAATACACTAAATTTGAAAAAAATACACAATTTTTGTATTAAACCAATAGCTTCTAATAATGCGTGATACTATTTTGTAGCAAAGATATAGCGCCCCACTTGTGTATTTTACTATTTTCGGCTATGTCCACCCTAACAATGCAAGACTAACGACCCAAACGAATTTTCATTAATTCTTGAAGTATATAGTGTCGCCGTTAATAATATAAAACAATTTTTATTACATGGCTAGAACTTATTACCGCTTAACATGTTCTGTTCGACTGCTAGAAACAAATCTGACTATAGTTTCTGATAGGAATCCAATTTGCTTTCCTATGAAGCCTATGAATTTGTAATGCAGCCAAAAATAGTGTTAGGACATTGAACTATTTTTTTCAAAAGATATGGCCGGATTTTTTGGTGACAATCCATAAACCATAAAACAGTTATTGATAGGTTGGAGGTTGGCTGACAAAAAAATTAATTACATCATGTAAAATCAATTACAAGAAATAACTCCGAATATCAGACAGTACAAACACACAATATCTTGTTATTGGGCGTGTATCTTGCAGTGTTAATAAGAAAAAGATTGGGTGTTATACTCAGGTTTATTTCTCCCAAATCGTGACTTATGGTAAATCTCCCTACACAGATGGGATTGCCTAGCAATATATGACTCAATAAGCTAGCAGTTACATGATAAATAACAAGCTACAATTTAGCGTGGACCAGCGAGTTTAAAGCTTTGTTTCCTTACTTAATTCTATTTCAAATATCAGCTAACGACACCAGCGACCTGTACGAGCTCCAGCAAAATTTTTAAATATTTTTGTAAAAAAAAAATAAAAATTATTTTCACACTGAAATAGAAATTTTGACGAAAATTTAAATCATTTTCATTCCTATTCCATTGAAATCTTCATTTCCATACTAACCCGATTTTATAATGCGCTTTTGTTAAAACGCTAGCGGTGATACTTTACTGTAAATTCAATACTCATTTATATCTATATAACTTTGGAAATTATATGTACATGTTGCCGCAGTCGCAAAATTACATGCATTAACTTTTGATATTTTGTTCTTTCGGGTTATTCTAAAATTAGGACGTTTTAGAGTGGTTTAATTCCTTATCGCACTTAACTTTTGAACAGTTCATTTGATCGAGCGTATTTTTAGACCATTCAGCTTGTCTCAGCATACCAAATCGAATGACACGCAATACGACTAAATCTATATTAAAATTTAAAAAAATAAAAAACTTACAATTTCATATTTTTCATCGGACATATGGGGTGCGCTTGTCAAATTAATATTCGCTACGGTTCGGCATGAGCAGTGAGGACCCGCGCTGACCGAAGACTAGTGGCCTCGACCTAACGCGGAGCGGGTCTAAGGCCGGTTTAGCGCAAGTGTGACTAATAAAAACAAAAACAAATATGTTTGCTGACTTATAGAAATTTAGCGTTGAACCGTTCTTACACCAGCAATTGCTACATCATAAAAACTATTTCAATATTTCTCTATTTACGAACAATTATTTTATTATACAACTTACCTTGAAGAAGCCAGGGTCTTGAAAATGCTTTTCCACACATTGCACATTTGCACGGCAGTGTATGGGTTCGAATATGCATTTTGAGCGCACCCAGAGAACCATAGTTCTTTTCACAATATTTACAACTAAATTGTTTCTTCAACTGCGATGCACAATGAAATTGTCGATGCTTGCTGAGTCCGCTAAATGTGGAGTAGCTTCGATTACAGTCTGGACATTGAAAACGTGGCGCTTTGTTAGGAGCAGTTGTGGTAGCTGATCCAGATTCAGTTGGAACTGCTTCTGCCGCTGTTATGGAACGATAACCACTAGAAATGTTGTTGGTGTTGTTGTTTTGGTTGCTGTTTGATGAAAACTTATTCGAGGCACAATTATAATTGTTTCGACTAGCATTTTTAGTCGTATTAAATGCATCGCTGCAACCTAAGATTGTATGGATTGTTGACCTTTGTTGCGGCTGATGATTGTACTGAAGTTGTTGTTGGTGGTGGTGGTGATTGTGTTGCAATATCATCGAGTTGGTATCTGCTGCAGTTAACGGGTCCAAATTTTGCAAACCTCCAAACATTGACGGCGGTATCGCCAGAGAACTAGAAGTATAATTGCTCTGGAGCTTAGAGACAGGTGGTAGTCCATGGGTGGACGATTGGTCCATGATATAGCCAACAGATGGTTTGGAGCGGTATCCACCATTTTGCCTGCTTGGCTTCCTACATGCTGTAGTCGAGTGTGTAGGCTTTCGTCTGTTGTTGCTTGTGGTGGTGGTTGACGCTAACTTAGAACCGGTCATCGTGGATAGCAGAGTTGGAGATATTCGGATATTCAGATCGGATGGCTTTACATATTGTTTGTGCGACAAAACTCGACTCTGGTTCCCGCTGGTTGGTTGTTCTTCGACTATGTGCGTATTCTGATAATATAATTGATGCTGTGTTTTTCCGGTTAATTTTGGCGAGTCTGCAGGACTAATATGTTTTTGCTCTGCTCGCTGTTCTAACTGTTTGGTGTAGTCAGTAGTGTTTTGCATTCTTGCATTATTGTTAACGTTAACCTGATTTGGGCCATTCAGCGTCGCTGTTGGATGCTGCCCAGATTGATTTACACATCCATTGAGAGCAGTCAAATAGCTAACAAGCGCAGCATTGACTTTGGGATTACTGTTTTGACCAGTTGGGGCAATTGTGGAGCCAAAAAATGGGAACGTAAATGCTCCTCCTAGCCCAGTAACTCCAGTGTTGGCATCGGATGAATTTCCGGAAGTCGGCGACGATGCGCTAAATAACGGAAGCTGTGGCGGTAACGCCTGTGCTGCTGCGAGTAAAAACAACTCTCGCCAAGGACTTGTAGGTGTAGTTGCCGGTTGATTGGTTGCGATAAGACTTGATAATGCCGCAAGAGTGTTTAGCGGAAATAAAACTGGGGAGCTCAGTTGGGATGAGGCGGCCATCAATATAGCTGCTCGTTGTAGCAGTTGTGGCATTGACTCAGTCGTACCATCAGGCTGTGACTGCAAATACGTTGGAGGATATTGCAAATGCGCACCCGGCACCGAAAGCGGTGGAGATCCTGAAGTCGCTTCCGAATTTGTATTTGAATTCGGCGACGAAAACATACTAGAGGGACTGTTAGCTTGCTGTTGTAGATTTTCTCCTATAGTAGTTTCCGCAGTTCCCGCTGATGGACTTTCTTGCTTGAAAAGTATAGGCATTGACATAAACGATGGCGTACCGGAAGCATTTTCACTGATGTCGTTGAAAACGTTTGAACTTGAAAAGCTGAGTTCTGCGTTTGAGCACGATGTAGAGCTGTGGTTTGTTATCATTTGCTGTCTCTGGTTCTCATATAGTAGACCAGGTGAAGATTTCATATTTGCGGGGCTTAAATCAGGCATTTGGGTGTCAAGGCATCGAGTTAAGTCTTTCGGGCGCGGCATAATTCGTGGCTCCTCGGTTAATCCAGCGAGGTAGGGAATATCTAAAAAGAATATTTCACTGTAATTGTAGAAATACACGTGCGACAACAAAGTACGTAGTCTATAGAGTACCAGTAAATGGCCCCAACATAATTGCAAATAGTTACAAAGCTTTTTCATTTTCTCTTTTTCACAGCTGCAAAGAGTATACACTAATCAGGTGGCAACCTTCACATGTATGCGTTGAAAATAAATATGCCGACTTTGTATGGACTGGCTATTTTATAATAATACTAGATGTTACGTTCAAATCGATGGGTTGATAGCATTAATTTATTTTTACCGCACGGTGGGAAGACGGGAGTGGGTGGCACAGTACATCCAAACCTAACGTCAACGTGACAGTACTGCCGCCGCGCCACCTTGGCTAAGCTCCTGTGTATACAGCGATGCAAGGTTTATGGCACAGTGCATCCAAACCTGGCGTCAACGTGATAGTACTGCCGCCGTGCCACCTTGGCTAAGCTCCTGTGTATACAGCGGTGCAAGGTTTATGGCACAGTATATCCAAACCTGGTGTCAACGTGATAGTACTGCCGCCGTGCCACCTTGGATGAGCTCCTGTGTATACAGCGGTGCAAGGTTTATGGCACAGTGCATCCAAACCTGGCGTCAACGTGATAGTACTGCCGCCGTGCCACCTTGGCTAAGCTCCTGTGTATACAGCGGTGCAAGGTTTATGGCACAGTATATCCAAACCTGGTGTCAACGTGATAGTACTGCCGCCGTGCCACCTTGGCTGAGCTCCTGTGTATACAGCGGTGCAAGGTTTATGGCACAGTACATCCAAACCTGATGTCAACGTGATAGTACTGCCGCCGTGCCACCTTGGCTGAGCTCCTGTGTATACAGCGGTGCAAGGTTTATGGCACAGTATATCCAAACCTGGTGTCAACGTGATAGTACTGCCGCCGCGCCACCTTGGCTAAGCTCCTGTGTATACAGCGATGCAAGGTTTATGGCACAGTGCATCCAAACCTGGCGTCAACGTGATAGTACTGCCGCCGTGCCACCTTGGCTAAGCTCCTGTGTATACAGCGGTGCAAGGTTTATGGCACAGTATATCCAAACCTGGTGTCAACGTGATAGTACTGCCGCCGTGCCACCTTGGCTGAGCTCCTGTGTATACAGCGGTGCAAGGTTTATGGCACAGTGCATCCAAACTTGGCGTCAACGTGATAGTACTGCCGCCGTGCCACCTTGGCTAAGCTCCTGTGTATACAGCGGTGCAAGGTTTATGGCACAGTATATCCAAACCTGGTGTCAACGTGATAGTACTGCCGCCGTGCCACCTTGGCTGAGCTCCTGTGTATACAGCGGTGCAAGGTTTATGGCACAGTACATCCAAACCTGATGTCAACGTGATAGTACTGCCGCCGTGCCACCTTGGCTAAGCTCCTGTGAATACAACGGTGCCAGGTTTATGGCACAGTACATCCAAACCTGGTGTCAACGTGATAGTATTGCCGCCGTGCCACCTTGGCTAAGCTCTTGCGTATACAGCGGTGCAAGGTTTATGGCACTGTACATCCAAACCTGACATCAACGTGATAGTACTGCCGCCCTGACAGCTTGGCTAAGCTCCTGTAAATACAGCGGTGCAAGGTTTATGGCACAGTATATCCCAACCTGGTGTCAACGTGATAGTACTGCCGCCGTGCCACCTTAGCTAAGCTCCTGCGTATACAGCGGTGCAAGGTTTATGGCACAGTACATCCAAACCTGTTGTCAACGTGATAGTACAGCCGCCCTGACACCTTGTCTAAGCCCCTGTGTATACAGCGGTGTAAGGTTTAATGTCGAGGCTGGGCAGGAATCCAGGTGTGGTCGATTCACCACTAGTCGCAAACGTTGAAAATTTCTAGTTTTCATGTTTCTGCATGAAACAAAACAATTTGTGTCCAGCTAATAAGCTTCAACGGACACCATTAGCAAATAGTATACAAAACTGAGTTATAACTATAATTGGGTTTCTGACTGTAAATAATTAATTATATATAGAACAATTAATTATTGCGGAAAATTTATTGTTAGTTTATAAGTTATATCTGCTTATGCCTCTTGGACAACTGCAAATTTTTCTATGACAAAACGATTTTTATTACTATATATACCAAGTTTAGTGCAAACTCGTACTTGTCAAAGCAATACTTATACGTAAATTGCATAAACCTACTCCATATTTCAGAAAAAAAAACAACTTCCAAATTTGATAAAAGCGTCAAATTCTTACTTGGCTGCAACGCCACGGAACAATTGATTTGCAACAATGGCCTCACGCCATAAACTCAAGATACAATAGAATATTTAAATTGCAACACCATGGAACAATTGATTTACAACAATGGCCACACGCCATAAACTCAAAATACGATTGAATATTTAAATTTGATGCTTTTTAACGATTGGCACATACGATAAATACATCTATCTCTAAATATCTTTACCAATTCATTATAAATAGTTAAACTATTCCTGTTTTTAAACCGAAATTAGTACAAATTTTAGCTCTTTCGACATCAACATGATTCCACGATAATCGATCTGGTCCAAATTTTCGATGTGTAGAACATAGTTTGCAGCAGGTATTTTATGAGTGGAATAACTTTGCTCTAAATATATTAAGCGGGTAAAAAAAGTTGCAAATTTGATAGCGAATCGTCGTCTCTGTTGCTGTTACCTGCTAACGAAAAACAATTATACCGGAGATTATTTTAGCATAGATATAGGAATGAACCAGGTTTTAAAATTTGTACTTGAGTAAATCGTCCTGAAACACTCATGGACAGACCCATCGCGGAAACTGTTACGTAAATTTCCAAAATTGGCTAAACACAAGAGAAAAAATTAAACTTCGGCATAACACTCTAATCAAGGCAATTGTAAACCAAAATTATTTTGTTATATCCTTATATTTTAAGTATTAGATCGTAGCGATGCTCCTGTGGGTCCGCAAATAGGGCGCTATCGAGCATATGTATATAATCAAAAATGTGAACCCATGTAATCTAGACCCAAGGTAGACGTGTAGCTACATGCGCTGCAGGAGGGCCTCAGCACTCCCGTTGCTCCTGGTCGAGCAATCCCTCCTGCGACGAAGCGTAATTTTATTCATTTTGCTGTTCATATATAACCAAATTTCAATACTCACCTATTTAAATTCGTCTAGCTTATTCTCTGCTTAATTCCTCTGGCTATGGGTCCCGTATGTAGGCCACGACTGTATATGTTTGAGATTGGCGATTTTGATATGATGGCAATGGTCTAGTGATACAGCGTCTTAGATACTAAGAATGACATAACATCCAATCTCTACAACTGAAGCAACTACTTCGCAGCACTTTGGTCGGCGAAATTCAAACCCGCTGCCAAAATTGACATTTAATTAGTGTTGTTGAAAAAAACTCAAAACAAACAACAATAAGCAAGAGCTACTTTTGCATAAGTAAGTATATTAATCGAGGTTCGTATAAGAGCCATTATTAGCGGGTCACGTTAAGGTTGGGCACAGCTAAAAGCAGCAAAATTCGCAACTGTATTGTTTATTATCAAATATAAACTTGTAGAATTAATACAAAAATGTCATGTTTTGCGAATTTAGTGCACTAAATGTACCAAGAGCGATAACACGGAAGATAAGATTTTGAGATTTTTCAAATACTTACTATCACGGCGTTGAACAATGACACAACGCTTATATATATAGTATTACAACTAGAAAAGTTAAAATAATAACCTTACCTTCAAAAATTGATTTCTTCCTGCTATTCAATAGCCCAGGCGTCGGTTCGGAAGCTGTTGTTAAATTGAGAAGTGTCGCCGAAATGTTAGACCCACCAGCAGAATGCTGATGCTTTTGATGATTATGATAATGCAACTTTCGACTTAGTCTCATTTTTGCGCTTCAAAATGAAACAATTATCGATCTTCTAATAGCTATAATAATAAGGCACTTTATTACAAGATTTAAGGCACAACTGAAATAGATGACTTGTAAAGAAAATCTAGGGATCGAAATAATAGATTATCTATTTTATATCCGAAGTGGGAGTTAAAGTTACCCCAGAAATTTTCTGAGTACCCATAAATTTAAAAATCTTTCTGTTTTCAAAAATTTAATTAACTCAGCTATTTCACGCTTACAAGTCGTATAACACAATAATTACCATATAATTTGGCAAGTTGTAAGTCTTAATATATATTATATATGCTGCAAGTAATTATTTAGGTCCAATCAAGTTCCAGTGCTAATTATAATTTTTCAGAGACAAATATTGTCTCCTCCTTCGGTTTTAAAGTGAACGTTCTAAAAACGATATTTTCTTTAACCCTTACTTTTTTAGATCAACACGCAGCTTTTACAATCTTGAACAATCTATCTACTATTTACTATCTAAAGCGGATTGAACCTAAATAGCTCGTGTGCAAGTTTTGTACGCTAGCCACTTTATGCTATTTAGGAGCTGTTGCTCGGTTCCTTAAGGTACCTTACAGCGCGATCGAATAAAAACGTACGTACCAACGAACGCCGAACTACAAACTCGGCAATTGACGGGTTTGTAGTTCGTACTCTGCAACAAACTTGTCAATATACGAACGAAAGGGTTAACACTTTAACACCTGTTACGATGTAAAATGGTTTCCCTTTTGATCGGAACTCCACTGCATCTCTTGAAATTAACAAGTGTCACATTGTGGCAATGAATAACGAGGTTCTATACGGCTCTTGTTTTGAATGATTTTGTAGGATATTAATATATATATAATATATTTTTAATTTATTTATTTGACCTCGAAGGGTTCAGACAGAGTGTCATGAACGATAGGGATCGATTTTATCGCCCACCCTTTTTAACTACGCAGTAGTTTGCACAAACAAGATGGCGTAATATATAGCGCAACACGTGAGCGTTTCACTGACGCAGCATACGCAGACGATATCGCCATTGCATCTTTTTCATTAGATCAGCTACAGTTAATTCTGTGCAGAGTCAACAATGACGCTAAACGGATAATGGTTGACAATAAGGAGAACCAGGACCAACCAAGGTACTGATAAGTTGTACAAATAGGTAAAGAAACATTCAGGTGAACAATACGGTCATCGAACAAAGGCTCGAAAGCCTTCGTGGATAGCCTCTGCTGCCTGGGTAGCTCCTTAACTGGCAAGGGCTTATTCACCTGGAAATGGCCAAGAGTATCAATAGGGCACCGAAACCCCATAGCAGAGTTCGCAACTACGGCAGCACGCAGAGATGCGTGGCAACATCTTATCAACTCGGAGGCGTCCTGCGATCATAGGGTGAGGTAGCACATTAGGTAATAGCATAGAATAAATCATTTTAAGCTAAGTTGCAAACACAAACATTGTGTGTATTTCTACTGCAATGTGTGTCGATGTAATGTCAGTGGAACCTGACTGTAGCCAATTTTTTCAATCCGGATGCTTTGTAACATTTCAATTAAACTATCAAAACATGTTAACCCTTGCTTAAGCATATTTTAGCTGACTAGCAATTACTAGCGGATCCAGAGATTAGTGGGCGGCGGGGTGCTAGAAGCCTGCACGTCATACCTGAGTCGGATCAACGAAAAGTTGTAAAAAATAGAAAATATGAAGTGTCAGAAAAATTTCTCTGGTCGTATTCATAACATTGTGTCCTGTATTGAGCTTTCGCTATTTCGCTTTATTAATATTTTGCCAATTAATACTTGATGCTTATTTTGTTTATCACTATTCGTCGCCTATATGTCTATTACGCTTTGCCGTTGCATGATTTACTTTTGCAATATGTATGCTATTATTTGAATTTTAGCTGGAACACTTTCGGCGGATTGGTAGGGAATAGGTTCAATTATCGACTTGATAGGGGTCCGGCTCGAGGGAATTAAGAATCACCCTAATGTGCTTGATGCGAGCGGAAGAGTAAGCTTTTTGCCAATCATAACCGTCCGGAACTCGACCAGTCGCCCTATATTATTGAAGTTTCAAAGCTACGGCTGTCCGGGAATAAGAGGCCACGGACCGCTCAAGCTAAACCATTGGCTGGATAGTGATTGAAGCTAAGGGTATAAACTTCACTTATGCTAAACAATATATAAAAATTTTTTCAGCAGATAGCATAGTAGAGCATATTTTCTATATTGTGCACACAGGTAAAGAACATAAAAGTGAATCTATAATATTAGGTTTAAATATACAATACTATACAATTTTATATTTAATTTTGATCTAACCTAATATGTCACAACAGTTTGTAACGGTGTTGTGGGCCAATATGCCACACCAGTATAAAAATCAATAGTTTAGTATATTTACAAACATAGTTTACCCGAAATATGTGGTATAACGCAATTAGACTGTGTCATCAAGTTTAGAAGTTTTTCAAGGTATTAAGCAAGGAAAAGATTCAAAAAGTCGTAAGACAAGCTGACGGTTACTAAATTATTTAAAGAAAATTAATCAACATGGTAGTATATATAATTGTATCTGTCATTAACACTAAGGGATTAGCTGAGTGTTGAGAATTCAGAGGGTGCTTTGGTCCAAAACCGGTAAAACTGTAAATAAAAACGGAGATGATTTTGACGATGGGTGGCAGTAACTAACAAAAAACCCGCATAGTCATTTCCAATCATCCTTCCACATATATATAGAACGTTTTGACTTGTAAGGGCTAGCGTTTGACGTTGGTCCAGATATGAAATGAACAACTTAACATTAAAACTGAATATCTATATAAACTTGCTGAAAAAATTTGTTGAGAATTTTGATACAAATACATTTCGGCAAATTGCAAACCCACATTAACAATTCCTTCATCTAGCCTCTAGCGATATAACAGGATTCCACTCAAGACTACTTTAGCCTAGCTAGAGCGCATATATATAATAAAAATCGACGCATAAAACATATGAATGACCAGCTGCATCAACTAGATAGAAACGGATTTGAGATCATATTTCATGGATTTATTTATTAATCGGTGAAGCGTTAGAGCTATAATATACATGCCGAATCACTAGAATAATTTGAAATCACGGTTGAAGACCCAATTCCATAGTTGTTCCACCGGCCGCGTTAGAGCTATATACATGCCGAATCAGTCGAATAATTTGAAATCACGGTTGAAGACCCAATTCCATAGCTGTTCCACCGGCCTTTACAACTGTAACGTTTCACTACACTAGCATAAATAATGTAGCTTCAACGGGAGTTGGAAGAGACCTGTGGTGTAGTAGTAGCGCGTTAGTCTCGCAAGCTATAGCAATCATTCGTGGATCCTTTCCATCACTCACAAAAAATTAAAACCCTAAACTTCTCGGTATAATAATTCTTTTTAAAACAATAATAATAATAGTTAGCACACATTCACGATGCAGCGGAATCAAAATGACGACAAAACCAACGGAATTATTAGATTCTGAGAAAAGACAAACTGGAAAACTTGTCTATAATAAACTGTGGCAAGTTTTCACAAATTATCAGATATGGCAGAACAAAATACCAGCAACAATTTCGTAAAATGAAAACTGAGCAACTGAGCAGCCAATTGCTGCTGCTGCTGCAAAATTTCTAAGATTCCATCATCGACCCCATCGTCGTATCCTGACAATAATTGTGAACCACAGTGAGCGAGTTCCAACAAAACTATTATCGACACCTCCTCCTCTCTTCTAGGCCCGTTTAGCCGTCCTTTGTCCTTAGAAAACCGCCGTATTATTTGGCTGCGCTGTCAAACAACACCTTTAAATACATTAATATCATCTTCTTCTGCTTCCAATATTGTCACAAACACGACCCTACCTACTTACTTACCCACCTATTGTAATAATTATTATTTGCCTAAGATAAAATAATTTCCGAAAGTGTAGTTTTATTTGTTCGACTCTAAAGGGCGACACGCACCCGAGTAACAAAATCAGATCGAAATGTGTATATATTATTAATAGTAGAATAGAAGGGTTATGTGTCAAAAAAAGGCCTTTGCAACCAATAAGAGTTACAACCATAATAGCTGGCCTCGAACACTTAAAGGGCTAAATAATCTGGCTTAAACGACGGAAAACAATAATAATATATTATAAACTAAAGGAGTATTTGGCATAAAGCTAATGAATCTGCAATACCTGAACACCAATTATGGTGAAACTAAGATAAAAAGGGTCTGTGCCGTCTACAACAAGCAAGCGAACCTACCGACAAATATATATAATGTCAAAAGTCAAACACACGTATACCCACCAGCTTAATAGTTAGTTATGTTTGGTACTTTGGAATGTTTTATATGTATTTAAAATAAGCATTTTGCGGGTCTTAGTTTTAATACCTTAATCGGTGAATTTTCAAAATATATATAACAATATTTAAAATGATGCATTTAAATTTTTAAATCATATATATATAGATACGTATATATTTATTGTGCGCTAACAATGTTCCAAAACTATCCGTAACCGGCAAATTTCGTGTTGTAGCAGTAGAAAGACATACAATTATACAATTTTCTAGCAACGCGGCAACAATTATAGCAAAAACTATCGTGTCACGCCTCAAAAACAGGACAACAAAAAGCATATTTTGCAGGCCAATATCTTGGTACCATTTTGGTCTCTCAAAATGTGAAGAAAAATATGGAATAACCTCGTGCCCTGTAACTGTCGTATGTCTCTATGTTACATACCTTTACATCGTTTGTCAACAACTCGTTAATTTCCAAAATAATTGCACAAAGTACGAAGATATTTTGCGTTCTTCAGCTGTGCCTATATATTCTTCGATGATGTTTCTTGGAGTCTGTGCTCGACTAACTCTCGACTTTGTCACAATATTATTAAGCAGGAGACTATTAGCGATAGTTATTTGTGAGAAAATGAAGCTTTTTTCGGGTAATGTTCTGCCACACCATCCAAGAAAAGATTATATTTGAAGATTTTGAGACTACACGACACCGCAAAATGGGTCATTGGTGTGAGATTTCCTGTTTTTTTGACGACTTCACCTATTAACACATTCGAATGCTAAATAGATTATCAATTAATAATAAATTATACCTAAAGCTTAGAAGTGGGTTTACTGTAGCAAGCAATTTTGGGGGTTCAAGAAAAATTTACGACCCACCAATGAAAGTCTACGGTGCACGGAATGAAATTTATTACTGATTTTTAGTGGGTCAACCCAAACCCTATTCGGGCAAGCAGTAGTGTCCAAACTTTTTATATGTCATTCGAAATGTTTTATATTTCATGATGTTCAAAAGGCCGGTACTCATGATAACAAAAATTGAATATTTGAATTATATTTCGTACTTTTGAAAAGAAGTTTAGTTATAAACGATTGCTTAAAATTACGGGTATTTATTAGTCTCTCGATGTCCACTCGCGTTGCTTGGCTTGTGTTTGTCAAATTAACGTATGGGTGTCATTTTAAAAATTGCTTGAACACTGTGAAATAATATTTAAGTAGTAATAAATCGTTTATTTCCGGTCATCGGATGTTGCATCGAGAAGTGTTTTGCGTTGGATTAAAATATGCTAAAATTATATCAATATTCCCAGTTGGTTGATAAAAATTAGAGCAGATTCCGCGCGAGCCCATTTCAGATGGGCATACAATGTGTTGTTTCTTTTATCAAGTCAGTTTACGACCTCTAACGTTGGTTCACGCATTACGCACAAATAACAATTTTATTTTATGTACGCAAACACGATATACAATACATAAACACGTAGGAGTTGTTCGCAGTGGCTACTTTGAACTTTAGCATAGCAATTAATTGATCTCGTAGAAAACGCTATTACCAAAGGTGTTTTTCGTATACTTATGGGCACATTGAGCGCGAGCAGAGCTATCCGATTCGGCGTACGTACCATCGCGGTCGAAAATCAGCAAAATGTTTATATATACGTACGGCAAATTGCTATTGCGCTGTAATATCTTACAAGTCCCTGTATACATCCGTTATGCTGGCAATGCTGAGGGCACATGTGCGCCGCGAATTTTTCCACAATTCAGTTGGTAATTTTGATAAAAGAAAGCCTAGAACTCTCTCAGGTATAAAATCATCATAATTATGATACCACAATTACCAAAATTCTTTAAACATATGTATTTAACATGAAAAATAAGCAGAAACACATGAAAATAAACTATATATTTATCTGCCGTAAAAATCTGGTAGTACAAAGTATGTATATACGTTTTCTTGCAAATACCGTACAAGTCTTTCTATTTTAAATTGATAGTGTATTGTCTTAACTATTAATTAAGTCTCAAAGCAAATGGAGCGGAGCACACGAAATATATACATGATTTATAGCAAAACCTTAAAACTCGTACTGTTCACAAGATCTTTCGACTACTAAAACCAAACTGATTTTTGGCTCTGTTATACATATTGTAAAAGGAACTAACTCTTTTAATGTAACTTACTATACTAGCACCAGTAACAAATATGCCTTATTAATTAAACGCATACCGATAACCGAAACGTTAGCGTAATGATCCTTGCGTAGTTAGATGTAAATACTTTTGTTAAGCTAAAACGTGACATATGACCTAATTCCTGGGGCTGAATGGAAATTTGTCGAAAGACACTTCACGTTGGCTTCGGGACAAATTTTTAAAACTGTAGTATATAGTTAACCCTAGAAGTGCAACGATAACAGTTTGGGAGTTGTTCGGTTCATCCGATGTACATATATATACAAAGGCTGTCGTGGGGGTGGGGGTTAGGTCTACTGAAACGGCGCGACATAGCCAACCACAACTATCCCAAGTTGATCTACCCATATAATCGAATAGTAACCTAAAACACGTATCTGTTCGCGTCTCATTGAAATCTGCCACGTTACATTTATGATTTTTTCGCTGGAATCTAATTTATCAGCTATTGCGATGATAAAGCTTATGGTATTGGAATTTCAGTGTGGTACAAGGTTATAAAATTGAACCGCAGATTTTCTATGGTCTTTCATTTTCTTATTCGTCAAGCACCAAAAATATATCTATATTACACAATAACAATAATTCTGACATATTTATTTTACTTCTTGTAATTGACAGAAATATGTCGTAAAAACTGAAGACAAGGCGAAACCAGCAATTGTGTCACACGCAATAAATTATATTAGCACCATATATATATATATATAATTTTATACACCTATGTATATAAAACAGAGCACAAATTGTAAATCATTAATAGTATTTTCTTCTGAAGACATTATTACTGGTTTATGACGGTAATAAATTATTGCAAATCTCAAAAAAGCCACAGCGGCAACGCTAACAAACATGCAGAGGTTTGCTGGGAATACGTTTAGGAAAATCTGTGTATATATACATATAGCTCATACATGTCGGCGGTCGGTCATGCCAGGGGGTAGAGGTCCCCACGGAGGGGGAGGGGTCGCGGCCATCCGGGGGGGTGACCCCCCTGGCCGGCCAAATTTTCCTAGGGGGGTTAGTCGTGAGGACCGTTCGAAGCACTAATTCGTTACCCAATTTTTGGTAACTAAGGTCCTACTTCGGAACCCGTCGAGTAGCCGCCAAGCCCCCTTCGGGGGGGGGGGTTACCCCCTGGCTTTTCGGCCTCGGGGGGGGGGGGGGGCCGGACTCCAGGGGGGATTACCCCCCTGCCGGCATGTATGATATATATCATAGTCCGTGACAAATAACAAGAACAAGGATCTATTGATATGAATTATATAAATTTACAAATGGTCTGAGAGCGCATAAATAGTAAAAATTTGCAGTAACTGCTCTTGAAAATGTGTTATATAATACAAACCTGCAGTTGGTAAAATATGAGCCTTGTTGCTTCTAATCATTAATTTGGATCGAATTTTTAAAGAAATGTGCATGGATGTGCTCATGAACGGAGATTTTTGAAAATAATGACGAAGACAATGTCAGAACTAACATTTGTTTCTATACATAACTAATATTTAGGTTACAATTTTATTGTAAGCTAGGATTAGGTATGAATAACTTGAGATATACATGCTCATAGGGATTATAGACAAATAATTACCCTGAGGTGTCGGATGCCGGGTCCTTGGGACACCGCCGACCTCCTCCTCCCGTAGCGGCCTCTTGGCACCGAACTCATAGGCACTCTACCCCCGGTAACGACCGGCTGATATCTCTCGGAGGTGGCCGAAGGCCGACCCCCTTCCGCAGAGACGGCTACGCCACTGGAACGTTAAACCTTGTGCGTGCATGAAATTGAGACATACTTGTCTATACAAAGAAAGCGTTGCTAAGCTGTGAAATGCTGGGATTAGGAAATTCGCTTTGTATAATTTCGATCGTCTAAGGCTGAAGTTAAATTTTAAGGGTTCAAAGAGCTGTGAAATGCTGGATTTAGGAAATTCGCTTTGTGCAATTTTGATCGTCTAAGGCTGAAGTTAAATTTCGAAAGGGTTCAAAAAGCTGTGAAATGCTGGGTTTAGGAAATTCGCTTTGTGCAATTTTGATCGTCTAAGGCTGAAGTTAAATTTCTAAGGGTTCAAAAAGCTGTGAAATGCTGGGTTTAGGATATTCGCTTTGTGCAATTTTGATCGTCTAAGGCTGAAGTTAAATTTTAAGGGTTCAAAGAGCTGTGAAATGCTGGATTTAGGAAATTCGCTTTGTGCAATTTTGATCGTCTAAGGCTGAAGTTAAATTTCTAAGGGTTCAAAAAGCTGTGAAATGCTGGGTTTAGGAAATTCGCTTTGTGCAATTTTGATCGTCTAAGGCTGAAGTTAAATTTATAACGATTCAAAAACCATTCCATTGTGCGATGGGAAATAAATTTTGGATAAACTGACGGTGCATCACACAATGTAAATGTTCAAGCTAAAAATCGTAGCATACAAAATTGTCATGTGAGCCGGCACGTAAATATAGACACAGGTAAAAAGTCAAACTTTAGTCAAAAGATGCTCGAACAAAGCATACTCGTGACATCACTGTAATATTTGTCAGTATTTTGTCAAATTTCATGCGTAAATTTCACCCAACCGGTTTGAAACAGAGTCTTTTATAGGAATGATAACTGCAGTACATTACGCTGTCTCAAATTACAGCTACGTCCTCTTATAACTCCGGCCCGAAACATGCATAAATGTCACTTGTTAAGTGAACTAAGTCACAACTATATAAAATCTGAACCAGCTTTAACTACGAGGTCAAACTTTCTCGTGGCTAATTATCTAAAAAGATGTGTCAGGGCACTTCGTGTAGCAAACGCAGCTTCGCAGACCTTCCACAAAAGATGTAAAATCTTGCAACAGAAGTCCAATTGTGCGTTTATAAAATTATAAAATGTATTCATTAAATAGAAAAAGAGGTTAAGATATCTATATAATTTAGATTGGCAAGTTTTTGTTCATCATATAATGTGGACGAACATTTTGGAAACTTCGCCTATACGCCATTTTCAGTTGATAAGCAAGCGCCAGTGGCAATTATAACGCATTCCAGTAATAATAACTCTGGAACATGGTAGTGAAACTAAAAATACACAGTCTAAGAAAGGCCAAATCAGTGTTACACACAACACGATATCTGCGATACTGCGATACGAAAATTTATTACGGTTCAGGATGTAACGCCGCTCCAAGCCGGACACTTGTGCCAGGGGTTACTAGCTGTGCCTTACCTGTAATTTACTGGCCAGCAGACTGAAATATATGTGAAAAACATCAGAATTCAATTTGTAGTTAAGCAACGAGAGCTATCAATTTCTCTGTTGAAAATTACTATTTAGCCCCAGGGACGTTTTCAAAAAGAGGCCGGAAAAAAGTGGAGGGGGTCGATCGTTTACATTCCTTTTATTATAACCCCATCAGTTAATTTTATCACGTGCGTCATTAAAATGTGGGGGGGGGAGCAGCGCTTTTCTTGGGACACCCCGATTTGCCCTAAAAATGTTGAGCAAACAGTTAGGTAATTGGTGTGCTTTGGATCAGTCTCGCATAGAGCTACAAAAAGGTTGCAAAATTTGCTTATATAAGACGTTTCTCCGAAAAATACGAGGCAAAGTCAAGGGGGTGGACGAAACATCTTGCGTCCGCTCTGAAAATCCATGGGGCGCCGCTTCCTCTTGCCTCCTCGTTCCCTCCCCCCACACTGAAGCCACTACGCTATGTCTAGGATAATTGATGAATTAGACCAACTCTACTAAATTTTGATGAACGACATTGCCTTCTTAATATCGTAGACAACAATTTTAACGAAGCGGACTTCATACGTTTTTGGAGATTACAGCCTGCAGTTCGCTGCAAAAACGAAGGAAGACTACAATATTACTTTACGACTAGTATTAATATTCCTGTTTTTTTCGTTCTATTGCTATTTAAAGATTATACAATAAACTGCTTTCATCAACACCAAAAATATCGTTTACTGCTCAAACCAGGCTTATTGTACAAATATATACAGAGCACTGATGGTTTTATGCAGGAGTTGCCTACATTCACTCTGTTCATGTGAATTCTAATCCAGAATGATTCGGTAATGAGCGATCCTATCAATCGGAAATCCAAATGAAACCGTACTCACGTGTGGAATAACAGTTCGGAATGAGTCCATCGCAACCTTTACCTGATTGTGTTATCCATAGTGAATAGAATAGACGTAATAAAGAACGAGATGATAAATAAATGCAAAAATCCGGAATTCATAACCTACATCAAAGTTTAAGTTGCACACACCGCGGTAAACCCATGAATCGTACGAGTGGTTATATACCGCAGCTAGCTGGATCCTAACAAAGTGTGATAGCGAAAAAACTTAAATAAATCAAGGCAATTTCACAAGTTTCCGGAAATCATGTGGCATTATTTATCCTTCGTCATGTGTACTTACAAATTTTCTATTGTTAGACAACTGGCATAGAGAATACTGTGATGCTTTGGGCTTAGGTAATGTTTTTTTCAAGGCAAGTAAGCTTTATTCGGCGTCAGAACCAGTTTTTACAACACACGACATAAAAGGCCCTACAACATTAACAATCATCTAGGCTGGCCTTGGATTACTGTAGAAATCAAAATAAAATTGTTCCGGTTTAGTGCGCTGCAATTCTACAATAATTATATCTCGCGTTATCATCGAGTTGTAAATTAATGTTTTGCAAAAGAAACAAGTGACTAAGGAATGAGCCTCACAACAGATCTATATCCAGCAGTAAGGAAAGGGTACCACCCAACATTGCTGGCGAGTTGTTTCAGTAGCCGGCTTTTTTCCTTGACTGGTGTTCCTTTACAGGAGTGCTGTACGCCATTCCAAAATGGGGCGGAGGAGCGTCATCGAAAAATTAGGGAACCCGGCTTGCGGCGGCCTTATTTTATGGAAAAGTAAGGGGGCGCCCTTACTCTGGTCCTGTATGTATATTAACAACACAGTGATATCCCAAAAACAAATCCTGACTGGTTTCATAAAATCGATTTATACACTGTATTCGAGCAAGATGATTGGAATGATGGTCTTAGACGAGTCGCTTTGTATCGATGGGAGCATATATACAACGAGGCTTCACAATGTTGACATTAACTATATACTTCTCCTACAATATTGATAACTTTCTAACGGTAGGGTAATAGAGAACCACATTTGAAAGATAAGGCGATATATTTTATAGCCAAAGTTTTTTTAATTTAAATTTTGCTGTAATACACATCGAGGACAATAGTAATCTTAATATAATTAAAATTAGCCAAGTTATTTTAAAAATAAAGCATTTTGCTATTTTCATACCAAGGACAAATTGTGAACTACGACGAGGATTTTGCAACTGATGCTCTGGTTGCAATGTCTCAGACTTTAGCCTCACAGTTTAGCGATAACTGAAATTTTTCGTGAAAAAAAATTGCTTAAATATATTAAAATCTTAATCTTTGCTATGTCAATGCCACGACATTGAGAATTCGTTGCAATAATCAATTTGAAACAAAACATTTAACCGGGAAATATAAAATGCAAATGTTATCACAAAAGTTCATTGCAAAATCTTCAAAATGTTAGGTATACATGATTTACAGAAAAATACACCCTTAGTGCTTTTCCTTCACAAGTTTCGTGTTCCCAGGTCTGACATTCCATGCATTGGAGCCACTCCACTACAGTGCCAAAATTAATAGCCAACCCCACAATGCGGACAATTGCAACATTTGCCTCCCTTTTTAGACGGAAACCCACTTTTTTGATGGACTTACATCAGATGCTTGCTGTTCTCAGGACGTGCTACATCGTTCCGTATTAGACTGTATTTTAGATGGATTTAAATGTGCTTTTACCCGCCTCATACAATTCAGGGTTCTTCGAGCACCTAATGCACCGGTTCGTAAGGGTGTCAAGAGATGCTGAAAGAAAACATTTAGACAACAATCTTTGTTTTCAGAAGAGTTTTTGGGAGACAATGTCGCTTTATGCGACACAACACTTGGTGTTTGTCCTTCCGTAAAACCGGCGATTGTATGGAAGATTCAACTTCGGAAGGGCCTAGTTCAAACGTTTCCTGAAGCGAACTTTCGACTAAGGTTCTTGACTGAGTAAACTGACGTTCGCCATATAATTGAGAAACAGGAATCTGACCACAGGCGGTGCTTTCAATTATTGGTGAACTGTTGTCTTCGTATGTCGTATATACGTAATTTCAGTACTGGCAGATGAGCACAGTTCCAGGCATCCTTATACATTTTCCACAACGTGTTCCGCGTCTTCTCGCAATGCAAATGATGTTGATGGCGCCAGATTTGTAGGTGTATTACCCTTGCCGAACTCTGTTTCGGATGCCAAGTCGGAACTGTTGGCTACGTTGGGTAGAAATTGGAAACGCATCGCTGTCTATAGCGTTTGGTTCGGTAAATTCAGCATTTTGTGGCATCCTCTTCCCCTGAAAATAATAATGGGTGGAACAAAAGTTTCAGCGGCGCTACAGCACCACACAATCGTAGTTTATGATCCTTGTTCTGCTGATGTGACTGTCTGAGTTACAGTAGATCCCTTTTCTCTGCAAAAACCTTCCCAGGTTCGCAAACAATTTGTATTCCCTTTTCGTCTACGTTGTACATTAGATCGGGTCTGTTTTTTAAATCAAACTGCTGAAGAATGGCGGAAACCTGAGCGAAATGCTGGCTACCCCGATTCCTTTCTATGCCTGAAGCACACTTCATGTAACAGTTGCAGGGATTGCGTAAAGGTATTTCTGGGATATACATACCCTGCGGAATATACATCACCATTTGCACAGTTAGATAAACAGTTAGGCCGAGACAGAGGTGTGATATATAAATCTGAAAAATTTACTGTTGTCGGCCTTACGGGACTATTTTAGAATTCCGCAAAACTTCGTCTACCGGTAGCGCACCCTTTGGAAAATAGTATAGGAAAGTGTTATAGCAAAAACAGCGGCCAGGAAAATATACTAAATCTCTTTGTACAAAATAATGCCGTCAGTAAAGTAGCTTTAAGTAAAGGGTTAGGAAATCTAAGTTTTCGTATACAAGCAATGCCATACAGTTTAATTCCTTAAAACACAATTTTACCTTGTGTCAATACAAGGAAAGTATACCATTACAACGAAAGTAGCTAATAATTTGTGTCAGTATAAGGAAAATCTGGTATTAATTGGATTTGAACCAATATTTTGGAACATATATAACATAACAACAAATAAATAGCATTTCCAGATTCGTGAGATAATTGCGGTTCGAATGATATATAATTTAAAATTAATACTTTAAAAATTACGAAAAATTGTTAATATTTTTGATGCATTGCTTAGTATGGAAAAACCACTCTGCTAAAAAATCGCAATTAATTGAACATAGCGCGGTAACCACTGCATCGATTTGAAATCGCAGCATGGATGTCTCTTCTTAGCGCAGGCTGTGTGTAAAGCCCTGGCAGATTGAATTACAACAATAGCTTTGATTCCGACGTTGAAATTATCTGAGTCAATACAACGAAAGTGTCAGTATAAGGAAAGTTTGCTATACTAGTATGGGCAGATATAAATCGTTTGCTACTTCTTGTGGTGTTCACGCTATAATGTCCCACTGTTTGTAACTTTGACCTCTGCAGTTGTGACCGTACCGTATAAGACAGTCAGTATCACACCGATATTGTAAATAAATTCTTTATGATGAAATGACACACCCATGCTAGTTACCGTATTTTTATTTTAAACACCCTTGCTTCCATTTTTTTCGCGAATTAACACTAATACACATTGGTTGTAGCTAATGCGGTATCATATTCAGTTGTTTTGTTTGGTTTTTGAATGTTCGCTATCTAGCAAATGCGCTCATTAACAAGAGAGCATACCGCATACCGTCAAAAACCCACACAGACACGGTGTCCTTGACATCGTCGGAAAATGACAACACCCCTAGCTAAGTAGACTCGAAATGTTTTATGAAAAACAAGGCGATTCTAATACACCCCGTTATCGATGGTGTGTCTGACACCGTGTGCGGTAATATACGTGGGATGTAAACCCTAGGTATAAATTATACCGTGCACGGCGCATAACTATAAATTTCCAAATGTATGATGTATCTCCTAATATTAAAAACTTATGTATATGCATATTATGATTGATAATTGATTAATATTACAATTTAATATAAATTTTAATTAAATATTAATTTGACATTAAATATAAATTAATAAATTAATGTGATTTTAATGTAATCTATTAAGTAATTTAATCTAATTTAAATTTTAATACTAATTCAAAAACTCTATATAAATGCATACATAATATATGCACTAATATATCCATACACCCAGCAATAGGGGGAGGCATTTACCCTTTCAGAAATCAATATGGGAGCGTGTCCCTCGTTCCCGATCTGCATGAAATAAGCGCAGATGATGCTTTTTATTCTGAAACGAAGTATTTCACCTTAAAATGCAAAATATTCCCTAAATACCGTTTTTCAAATAGCTTTATTACGTGATTTTATATCTATCTACCCCTCTCACCAAATTCCAAATCCCTCTCAGTGCCTGAATAATATCTGTGCGCTGTATAGATATATATATTTACGTATTATATCTCAAAAGTTAAGCTGAATTATAATTGTTTGGTAAACAAAAGCCAGGCGACATAATGATAAATTAGGCGATGACCATTTTCGGAAATTAGTTGAAGCCAAAGGTTCGAGGTCCAACCAAACAGACACAGAAAGACCCTCAAAATTGGAAATATTTCGGTGTATAAATGAGTCTCGGAGTGATAAATCACTTTTAAAATTAAATAAAATTTTTCGGTCTTAATCATCTCACGTGATTGACAATAATTATTATTATTGGCGTCATTTTAGATACTTTTACCTCGATCGTATGCCGTCATTGTCCGTGTTTCGAACAAAGTTTTTCTTCGTATGGGCTACGATGAAATTTATAACGTAACAACACAAACAGAACCAGCAGCAGATATTTTGACTCAGAATGCACATTACTACTTATAGGTATATAGATAAGTCTATATATAGTCTATTAATAAATAAATAAATGATGCTACCTAGAATCCGCCAGCCAAACCTATTGCCTAAACTTCTACGGAAGGCCCAGGCTTATGGTCTTAGGCTTAGATTCAGGCTGTATGTGGATCCTAGGAAAGACCCAAGCAGGAACCTGAGAACAACTTTAAATCAGACAGGAGGGTAGGAAATAGCCGAAGATAATAATAATAATATAGTCGCGACCATAATTCGAGAATATATACTCGGCTGGACGCGCGTTTGAATTTGCCAAACATTTCACGATACAGAAGCTAGGTCGGGCGCTAAATAGTTAGTTTAAAAATTAGTCAGCCGCTTGATTGATGAAAGCATAATATATGCATATTTTCTGGGGAGGGGGTAGAATATACTGTGCGAACTCAGATTGATTTTTGTGGCTGCCCCACTGATCCTGGGCCTATGGACTCAAATAAGGTATTGTTTGTTAGTTACATCAAGAGCGCATTACGGAAGAGTATGACACTTCCCTGCACGCACATATGAACCCGTGTTTGATGACGCGGGCGTTTTCGACCTGACCCCCTAGTTTTTTTATGGGGGGAAGAGGGGTCGAGATCCACTGCCATAAGCAGCTGCTGGCTCAACCGATTCCCCTCCAGAAATTCGGGTGGGGTCCGACCTACCTCCCAAAAAACTGGGGGGGGGGGGTTCGAGCTACTCCCTCCAGAATCTGGGAAGGTCAGTGCATCTCGATCCCCCTAAACACTGGGTGGATGGTTAGGCCGAAAACGCCTGCGTCATCGAACACGGGTTTATATGTGAGTGCAGGGAAGTGTCATACTGTTCCCTAATGCACTCTTGGTTGCATTAATAAATCAGAACGTAAAAGAATTCTAAATGAACAAACTTGTTATATAACAGTGATGATTAATATGTAAATTATGTAAATGAATAACGAATAATTAAAATTAAAGCATGCATAATATTGTGTTCTTACTCACATTTTAGCTCATATAAAATAATTTGTAATACACGTAGTTCGCTGATATATGGTATGGGGTGGAGGGCTTCCCTGAGGGGCCTCACATTTTTCAAATTTTTAATCACTTCGAGCAGAAATTTGTCTGAAACTTCTGGAATTTTTGCTAAGTTTCCTTATTTTGCTAAATTTTTTTTCTAAAACTTGGGCTTTTGTGCCAACTCTTACTGAATTAATCCCCAATTTTTGGAAGATTTTCGAAAATATTCGAAGCGCCTTTGTCGCGGCGTGGGTAGTGCGGAGCTACAGGAAACTCCATACTTTATAAGTCGGCGTCACCCCCACATCTTACATTGAGGCGCCTCACTCTGCGCCGATCAAGAATCACACTGCTAGAATAGACTTGATACGAATACTGTGGCTTACAATTTGTAATTATTGTCACGGCTGGTACGCTCTCGCAACTTTTCCTGCTTTTCTTCCGACTGCATGCCCCATTTTTTCTAGGAAGCTGCTACATTTTTCTTAACTAGTATTGTACTTTAGAGCAAGGGGGTAGCCACGAGCTGACAAGTCATGGCTTCGAGCAAAATTATCAATTAACGACTAATTGAAATGCGGTGGGTTTCGGCTTTCGGCATATATATAATAAATATGAAATAGAAACGTGCTCGCTGATTAATAAAACCATGATTCGTACATTTAGACTAACCCTGTTTGGTTAAAATACGTTAGGTGGTTACACGCCTGTTTAGTGTAGTTAAATTCGCAAAAATACGCGATGGTTGTACAAAAAACCTTTATAGAAAAAAGGATAACCCAGTTACACTTTTATAGAAATTATCTAAGTCTACTTCCATATCTTTGTCTTTTACAACTATATGTTGGTTTCTAAGATTTGCTTGATTTCTTATTGTTTAGCCGCCACATTTAGCCTAAGCCTTAGTGTATTATTTCTGAAGTAATAGTATTAACTAAAGGGCCCATGTCAACGTTAGGGGCCGAAATATAATGCATGCCATGCCGTTCTCGATATACTAAGTGTAAGCCTTAGGCTTAGCCTAAGCTAAGGTCACTATATGAGCCATGTACTAAGCCTAAGACTAAGTCATGGGGCTGCCGCCCCACGATCCCCCCACTCTAAGCTGTTCTTATTTCCAACGTTATAACGTCGGGCCCCTAAACTTGACATGGGCCAACTAAAGTATAACTAAATAACAAAACTAACCATTGTATTATAACCGCTAAAGGATATGATTCAGAAGAGAATCAAAATGCGGTTGAACAGTGGGCGCGGCACACCTTTAGCTTGGACATAGCCAAAGTGGTAAGGGGAACAACTGGTGTATATACTGTATGTACAGAAGTATCTCGGTTGGCGTATTCCCAAACTACCGTGAAAATTGGACTTCAATTAATGTTATTTGAAAAAAAAAACAAAAAAAAAACAAACCCAAATAGGGCATAAGTGGTACGTTTTCACGAATTTAGAGCACATTTAGGCCCGACGTTAATTGGAAGTAAAGTCTCGTCTAATGAAATGGGACAGGGAAAGAAGTTTTCAGAGATAAACATTTGAGAAATAAATTGGCTTAGTTTGATGTAGGCGGAAAATGCTGGAATCGAATCTTTTTTACAACTCATACTGCCCATCCTCAATTCTAGTCCCACTTTTTATATTTGGGTACCTAAACGACCTACACATTAAACCAGATGCCATGCTAGAAGTGTTGGGTTACAGGCCAGTTTATTTTTGATTCGTATATATAGTGATATAAAGGTATTATATCTGCATACATAGAATATATATAATTATATAATTCACAGGTGTAATAATTTATGTACATATAATGCTGCTACGAAACCGCTAAACTATATATCATGTATATTATTTATATATATATTATTTTATACGCAATTATATATGTAAAGCTAACTTCAAAACCAACCGTGGGAAAATCAAAGTGGTACCTCAAATTAATCTGGGTACATATATAAATCGAAAAAATATGCATTCCCATTCCCAAATATTAATATTACATATTGAGGGTTGAAAATCAGTGATTAACATCATCTAATCAGATATCACACCTTACCAGTAGTTGTGCAGCAGTAGCAACATCGAACACCCGATGCACACTGGTTTAGTTAGTAGGCCAATGTAATAAACATTTGGGAAAGGTTGGCAACCTATTCTTATACATTTGTAGGTCGTTCAAGTGATGAGAAAAAATAAAGTGTCAAACGACTATGATCAGATTAGAGAGCTATTTTTGAGTCTATAAAATAGCAAATGCAATGTTTAAGATATCAGACAAGCCACAAAAAAGGTTTTGCCATTTTAATAAAGCAAACATCACTGCGACCGCTCGGATTGTATTTTAATTATAAGAGAGGCACTAAAGAAAAGATCAAGATTAAAATTCTTTCAAACGTGGGAAAATTACATTTTGGATTTCGTTAAGTCATCATCAAAATATACACCTTGATTTAAATTTTATGCTACGAGAAATTTCTCAGTTTTCAGAACCACAGAAATATGTGATAATCAAAAATATTAACTATGAATATCGGTTACATGAAACGTTTGTAGATCGTCTAGGTAGAATTGAAAAATATATTTAACACTAAAATTTTTAACTGTTTACGGGTTTGTATTGTTGAAATTCCAGGGCTGAAGTTTTGTATTCGGTCGTTTATTATTAGTAGTTCTAGAGGAGCATACATAGTCAGGAGTCATACATAGTTGTTGAGTCATACATAGTCATACATAGTTATACAGGAGTCATACAAAGTTATACATACATAGTCATACAGGAGTCATACATAGTTATACATACATAGTCATACAGGAGTCATACATAGTTGTTGAAGGAAAAAACTAAAAAACCAGAATATAATACATTTATGCAACGGATAGGTTTGTAAACTTGAGGAAAATCACTGCAATGTTCACGTTTTAAATGGTCGTATATTGAAGTTTGAAGTTTTGTCTTTGCATGATCACGGCCATACCATGGTGTTTGCTAACATACTGTACAACACAAAAAGCTGTGATACCCACACCATATTCCATACGCCATAGCGTTTTTGACACGCTATATTTTTAAATAATTTAAAAAAGGTGGGAAAATTACAATTATTATAGCGGAATTCCGAATTATATAATTAATGTCACAGTATGCCGTACACCATGTCATTACGAGTGCTCTGGGAGGGTACTGTGTGAGGGTACCAGGACAAATCTTCATGTCTGTATTAATGATACCATTCAGAAACGTCGATGATGTCCTGGACACCGTATAGAATTATTTAAAACGTAGTTATCGTGTACTGTACAACACCATATCGTTGATGACACTACGAAAGCTGTACGAGAACAAAACTTAGATTAGCTATATAACTCACTTGCCCGTGTTAAATAGCGAAAAACAGTTAGGTGTGTTGTTAATCCTGCTGACATGGTACAGCCAATATTGGACGATTTTAGGTAAAATTGACTCTTATTTTACATATCATCAAACATTTACACGTGTACAGCATGGGCGTAGATTTAGGGGGGTTGGGGGTTTTTAACACCCCCACAATTTTGACAACAGGGTTGGCCCGTTATATCAACGCCCCACTTTTAGAAAGCTTTAGCTTCGATCAGGCATTTATAGACTGCTCGGTATTTGACGGAATGCGGAATGTCACAAAGCGCTCGCACTTTTTCCTAGAAATTCAGTATGTGGCCAACGCTAAATAAACACTGCGTTGTTTGGCAGAGTAAAATTGGTTTTGCTTCTAGAGGTAGCATCGTGAAAAAATGTTTCTACGTTAAATCTAGTTTTGCGTACCCAACGTGATATGTAAACATCCCACCACTTTAGTATTGATCCAGTCGGGCTGCCAAATCCACTATATATATTCATTTGCTATTAACACTTGTTTGAAAATGCGTTGCAGTCATCTCATATTCTAGCAGACGTTGAGTAACATGCTAATTGTCTATGTCTGTTATTTTTATAAGTATATGGGTGTATTGTAAGTTTTTAAGAAACATAAATACATAGCTTAATAAACGCACCTAACATAAATACGTATGCATATCGATATATACCTATATATATGTTAGAAGAGTTGATCGAGATTCATAAGGGCCATATCTGGATCGCCGATTCTCTTCATTCTCTGCCATCCCTCACAGTGGGGCACGTATGATCACACACGGGGGCACCGCCCGCCCTTACCTACCCTCCTTAGCTATATGTCTATTACAAAGTGTAAAGCTGAAAGCCAGTAACATTCTGATTTTTTCCGAAAACTTATCAACCTCCCCCCAGATTTTAAACAAAATCTACGCCATTGGTTTACAGTACCTTAGAAACAGTTGAATATGGCTCATAATTTTGATTACAAATGTATAATTCACCAGTAATGGAACACAAAAATTTGTATTGTAAAACCAAAAACATAAATACTGTGTAGTGCACTCAGTACTTGGGTCCACCGATTTTTGCCAAGCCAAAATATTTTGTGCGTCTTGAGCGCGGGAGGGTGGTGCACAACCTTTAGAGAAAGTGGCTCGGTGACGTTCCATGGACAATCAACGCTTCACGCCTAGGCGGAGTGTGCCGAAGGTTCAAGTTGGATATTTACAATTCTCGCTCCAATGAGCATGTAGTGTTGAACAAAAATCGATGCTATTATAAGTTTGAACTATACACTAAACGGTTTGTTTCGGGCTAGTAGGACCTCACTGCGCCTACCTTGCATAGCGTAACTTCAAAACAACTTTCAATTGTAGTGGTCATGTGCTAGACATACTAGACATAAAGTCTCAGATTCGAATTCCAGTTAGCGCATCGTAAAGATTATTCATGGCTCTTTCAAGACTGTTTGTTGCCTTTAATTTAAAGCTTAATATACTGACAAGTCCCCGTAAATTTATTATATCATTTCACTGAAAATATCTTGAATTTTTGTGCATGTAATCTGTGTAGAGCGAAACTTGCTTAATAAATTATTCTTCTGTAGACATCTCAATCTCAATAATTGAATCAAGATTGCATCATAATAAAACTAAAATTAAAACAAAACAATTGTAACATTTCTACAATCAGCTAAAATTTCAACTTTTCCCTATAGAAAGGTCCTTTGCTTGTTCTTGACAGCTTTAACCTTGCTCATTGTAACCTGTCTATGTGTATTGTTCGATTAGCGGTGTTAAGTAAAACTCACCGAGACAAACAATAATATATAATTCTAACCTGAAAACATCGTATATATAATAAAACTATAATACATTGTAACAGAAACACTCAGAAAATCTTTCGATACAGCGAGGAAACTGCACTTATTAAACTATGTGTAATCGCCGAGTGGGTTCAAATTACACCATGACCATTCGTGTACGTCTTCCTTATTATTTTGTTAGGTTGTCTATTGTAAAGTTGCCAGTACGTCAAGCTCTTTTGTGACTGCTTCCGCAGCTGCTTCCTTCACCCACTTCTGTTGTTCGGTCAAAATGTTTATGTCAAAATAGAATAGGTAAACAAAAAGGACAGTAGTGTAAGTGGAAAAAATTTTTCAAAATTGAGCAAGTGGACTGTATTGCTGCTCGCCTGCCTCCGAGAAACTTTGTATCGATGAGATTCTGAAGAACCGAAAACCGCAAGAAAATTGAAATTGTATTTATAAGCTGTTTCCACTATAACTACACTCAAAATACATTCTTTGAAATTTAAAAGAAATTTCTTTGAATTTTGCACCACCAGATATTCTTTTAAAATTCAAAGAAATATTCCTTGAAATTTCAAAGAATTATCGTTGAAATTTTAAAGATTTGCAATTCTTTAAAAATAATTCTTTGAATTTCAAGGGATGTTTCTTTGAATTTTAAAAGAATATCTGGTGGTGCAAAATTCAATAAAATTTCTTTTAAATTTCACGGAAACCTATTTTCAGTGTAGTATAATTTTAACGAAATAATAAAATACTTGGATACAGTCAAATAGTCTAGATTTAAAAGTTTCAACTTGAATTTATCTTATCAGTATATATATGACATCCTTAGATGTTCTACTGTGCGCCTGCCGTAATTTAATTTTTGTCGGCCCACTGGTTTGCTCTCTCTACAGGCCTCTCCAAAATTTAGTAATTTTTCGAAATTTTTCTCTAGCATTTTCATAAAACGTGTTGGCTTTGTACAGATGATGGAGTATCCTATTAATATAGATATAGAACCTTTGTCACCATCCACATGATTCCTAGGTCACGACTGCACTAGCCTACAACATATTCAGGACATTCCCTCCCCGCTTGCAAAATTTTGAGAAAATCACCAATAGTTGGGCAAAATGTGGTACAAATTGACACGTTAGCAAAAATTGGCGAAGACTGCCAAAAATTGAGAAAAATTTTATAGAAATCCGGAAAAAGTATGAGGTTCCGAGAATTTTCACACATAGCGACCATGATTTACTCACACTCTTGATGCCTTCCCTCACCCGCCGTACCGTCAACCCCCCCCCCTGAGCCGGATTTTGGACAACTTGGATAATAATAGGAATACTTACAAGAGGTTCAGCACATTCCCTCCCCGCTTGCAAAATTTTGAGAAAATGACCAATAGTTGGGGAAAATTTCCACAAATTGGCACGTTAGCAAAAATTGATGAAATGTTTAGTAAAAATTGGCAAAGATTGCCAAAAATTGGGAAAAATTTTATAGAAATCCACGAAAATTATGAGGTCTGACAATTTTCGCACTTAACGACCATGACTTACCCCCACTCTTAAAGCCTTCCCTCACCCGCCGTACCGTTAACCAGCCTGAGCCGAGAGATTTTGGACAACTGTGGATAATAGGAATATGTTAAATCCACAGTGTTTTGTCGTTCACTAAGTGCGATATATATTTTAAGATTAGACTAGAATTTTCGCTGTTTCTATTAGAGGTTTTGTTACTGACAAACTTATTAGGTGTGATGATATAGTAAATCAAAAGCATATCGCAGGCTTAAAGTGGGAAACATTTTGGTATATATATGGGAAACTCATTTTTGACTTGATCACTTTTGTAATTTTCATGATCTGATTGATCACCATATCATCGAAAAACAAATAAACGACATTGCCCTAAAATGGTCGGAAAATGGATATCTTTCGACAACTACTCCTTAAACTGTTAATTCTGAAATACGTCCATTGTTGGACTTCTGGATGCCTGAACGTTCTTACGTCGTAGAAATCATAAAATAGTCATTTTGGTATATTTTGTTCTTTTCTTTCGTATTTAAAACAATTTTTATTAACAATAATTATTCTTAATGTAACTACTGTACCGCTTTTGATCAATGCAAAATTTTATGACACATATATATACTTCGGAAACTTTTAGGCACATAATATATTTTGAAGAAGTCCTGAATAAATGATACCTTCAGAAAACTTAAATTTTATGATATATATCATGATTTGTCAATGCACACGCCAACTATAGTGCTGACGGTCATGTTAACAACACCTGGTTAACTAAACTAATCTATTGATTCAAACGTCTCAAAACACTCCGGGTTTCTTTTAAAAACTGAAGCATCAGGCATGCATTCTATTTTATTGTTCAGTGTATGGGATATCTATTGTTGGATATATATTTTTAACATAATGTGGATCAAATTTCCGAACCAGTTATATAGAAAGCTTATAAAATATATACTACAAAGTCCTTACCGCCATGGAAATAAGCCTATTGCTTTTATTCAAATTTAGTTTAAAATTTCATGTTATATCAAAACAGACATCTAAACGCAGATGTAACAGATGTGAAGTTACCCCACTCGTTTCTGCGTTTATATATGTTCTTTTCTTTTTCTGTATTTGTTATAAAATGTTTGGCGGTGTTCTGCGAAGATTGGTAAGCATGCTTTGCAGACGACGTTTAATGAACATTCATTCTCGAGCTGTATGAACGCGTTTTAGAAGCAGTACATTGCAGTAAATTTAAAGTCTCGTATGTATCTCAGAAACCCATCTAGGAACTCAATAAGATTTGTACTTGTATAGTGATATAATAAACTATAATGTAAGTATTTACAATATCTTGTATAATGTAGGTACTAAGTGGTGTCTTCGTTAATCGTGGTATATATATATGATCTGTTAAAGATTCTTAGCTTTGAATAAAGCAGCAGAATTAGCTTTTACTTGTTTCGCAAGGTTGGCGGCCCCTTTAGAATGGCACTTGGATGACAACGTCCGAGACTCAAAATTAACCCATTGCATTAGGGATAGATAATATTTACTTTAACGAAGGCAGATACGATGCTGTTGCATAGGCATGATCGGCTATGTTAGCAAATATTACTACTTAATATTCTTTCAAGAGCAAGTGTTCGTCTGTGAACAGTCGAACATAAGTCAAAAACAATGTCTCAGCCTGACTGCTGTGACAGAGCAAAACTTCTACCGTTAAATACAGGTATATACCTACATATAACCTTTTGAAAACCCATAAATGAAGCGTCAAGGATATTTGGAACCTAACTATTATAGAAATGAAACAGCTGTAAAATACAGACAGCACAATAATTATAAACTGCAAAACGAAATTAGATCACTTGTTCCGAGATACATTTCTTATTTTGCTAACGCTTCTCATTAAATTGATGAAAACTCATCACTACAGAACAACAATAAATTCTATTGTAAATGTTTATAATGAGCGAAAAGATTCATCTGTTTTATGATTATTTCAGTTTTACAGGACAACAGGAACCACAGAGTCATACGTATCTGACCTTGCGCCGATACGGCGCCATCACCTAACAACTGCTTTACGGTTCAAAATTTTAAATTCGGTGTCCTTTGTGTCTCTGGAACGAAACTTCTAGGTATATATCGATTAATCGAATATTTATGATGATAGCGTCTACCAAGCTCGGAACTGTATATATATAAAACATTCTTTTGTTTGCTGATTTAGACAGAAGTTGGGTAAAATATGTAGCAAGTGATGGTGAAGGGTCGTGGTCTTGGAACGATCCTAAACTGGCAGCTAATTTAATTAGCTGCTACATTTTAAAATTCCAATAATTTATTGTTGGTTGCATTTAGCTTTTATCTGTTGGGATATGCAAGCGGCGGATATAGTTCGCCGGAAAGAGTTACGGCGCACCTTTACGGAAGATCACTTGTTCACCAACAGCTAGACAATTTTCATTCCATTTGATCCCCGGAAGGCGATATTTTGGTGTCTGGCATAACACTTGATCACTGAGCTCATTAGAAATATATGTATTTATATTAAACGAAAACTGAATTTAACCCTTCATGCCTTTTAATTATGAGTTACGCCGAAAGACCACTTCGTGGGCACCCAAAAAAATTTTTAGGTCTCAGCCCAAAAGGAATGGTCGTCCGCTCGCCCCCTTACATCCGCCTTTCATATGTGTTGCATCTCTGGGGTTATTCTCAGCCCAAAAGGAATGGCCGTCCGCTCGTCCCTTACATCCGCCTTTCAGATGTGTTGCATCTCTGGGGTAAGTCTCAGTCCAAAAAGAATGACCGTCCGCTCGCCCCCGTTACATCCGCCGTTCAGATGTGTTGCATCTCTGGGGTATGTCTCAGCCCAAAAGGAATGGCCGTCCGCTCCCCCCTTACATCCGCCTTTCAGATGTGTTGCATCTCTGGGGTAAGTCTCAGCCCAAAAAGAATGGCCGTCCGCTCGCCCCCTTACAACCGCCTTTCAGATGTGTTGCATCGCTGGGGTAAGTCTCAGCCCAAAAGGAATGGCTGTCCGCTCGTCCCTTACATCCGCCTTTCAGATGTGTTGCATCTCTGGGGTAAGTCTCAGCCGAAAAAGAATGACCGTCCGCTCGCCCCCGTTACATCCGCCGTTCAGATGTGTTGCATCTCTGGGGTATGTCTCAGCCCAAAAGGAATGGCCGTCCGCTCGCCCCCTTACATCCGCCTTTCAGATGTGTCGCATCTCTGGGGTAAGTCTCAGCCCAAAAGGAATGGCCGTCCGTTCGCCCCCTTACATCCGCCTTTCAGATGTGTTGCATCTCTGGGGTAAGTCTCAGCCCAAAAAGAATGACCGTCCGCTCGCCCCCTTACATCCGCCTTTCAGATGTGTTGCATCTCTGGGGTAAGTCTCAGCCCAAAAGGAATGGCCGTCCGCTCGCCCCCTTACATCCGCCTTTCAGATGTGTTGCATCTCTGGGGTAAGTCTCAGCCCAAAAGGTATGGCCGTCCGCTCGCCCCCTTACATCCGCCTTTCAGATGTGTTGCATCTCTGGGGTAAGTCTCAGCCCAAAAAGAATGGCCGTCCGCTCGCCCCCTTACATCCTCCTTTCAGATGTGTTGCATCTCTGGGGTAAGTCTCAGCCCAAAAGGAATGGCCGTCCGCTCGCCCCCTTACATCCGCCTTTCATATGTGTTGCATCTCTGGGGTAAGTCTCAGCCCAAAAGGAATGGCCGTCCGCTCGCCCCCTTACATCCGCCTTTCAGATGTGTTGCATCTCTGGGGTAAGTCTCAGCCCAAAAGGAATGGCCGTCCGCTCGCCCCCTTACATCCACCTTTCAGATGTGTTGCATCTCTGGGGTAAGTCTCAGCCCAAAAAGAATGGCCGTCCGCTCGCCCCCTTACATCCGCCTTTCAGATGTGTTGCATCTCTGGGGTAAGTCTCAGCCCAAAAGGAATGGCCGTCCGCTCGCCCCCTTGCATCCGCCTTTCAGATGTGTTGCATCTCTGGAATAAGTCTTAGCAAAATTAATGGCCGTCCGCTCGCCCCCTTACATCCTCCTTTCAGATGTGTTGCATCTCTGGGGTAAGTCTCAGCCCAAAAGGAATGGCCGTCCGCTCGCCCCCTTACATCCGCCTTTCATATGTGTTGCATCTCTGGGGTAAGTCTCAGCCCAAAAGGAATGGCCGTCCGCTCGCCCCCTTACATCCGCCTTTCAGATGTGTTGCATCTCTGGGGTAAGTCTCAGCCCAAAAGGAATGGCCGTCCGCTCCCTCCTTACATCCGCCTTTCAGATGTGTTGCATCTCTGGGGTAAGTCTCAGCCCAAAAAGAATGGCCGCCCGCTCGCCCCCTTACATCCGCCTTTCAGATGTGTTGCATCTCTGGGGTAAGTCTCAGCCCAAAAGGAATGGCTGTCCGCTCGTCCCTTACATCCGCCTTTCAGATGTGTTGCATCTCTGGGGTAAGTCTCAGCCCAAAAAAAATGACCGTCCGCTCGCCCCCCTTACATCCGCCGTTCAGATGTGTTGCATCTCTGGGGTATGTCTCAGCCCAAAAGGAATGGCCGTCCGCTCGCCCCGTTACATCCGCCTTTCAGATGTGTCGCATCTCTGGGGTAAGTCTCAGCCCAAAAGGAATGGCCGTCCGTTCGCCCCCTTACATCCGCCTGCCTTCAGATGTGTTGCATCTCTGGGGTAAGCCCCACCCCAAAAGAATGACGGTAAGGTCTAACAGAAGGCGTCCTTTCTCGCTACCCCTTACATCCTCCTTTCAGATGTGTTGCATCTCTGGGGTAAGTCTCAGCCCAAAAGAGGCCGCCGCCGCCCCCGGCCGCCGGGGCCGGGGGCCGCCCCAGGGCCGCCGCCGCCCCCCCCGCCCGGGGCCGCCGGGCCTCGAAGGAAGGCGCCGCCGCCCCACCGCCTCAGGGGCCCGGGACCGAGAAAAAGAATGACCGTCCGCTCGCCCCCTTACATCCGCCTTTCAGATGTGTTGCATCTCTGGGGTAAGTCTCAGCCCCAAAGGAATGGCCGTCCGCTCGCCCCCTTGCATCCGCCTTTCAGATGTGTTGCATCTCTGGGGTAAGTCTCAGCCCAAAAGGAATGGCCGTCCGCTCGCCCCCTTACATCCGCCTTTCAGATGTGTTGCATCTCTGGGCTAAGTCTCAGCCCAAAAGGAATGGCCGTCCGCTCGCCCCCTTGCATCCGCCTTTCAGATATGTTGCATCTCTGGAATAAGTCTTAGCAAAATTAATGGCCGTCCGCTCGCCCCCTTACATCCTCCTTTCAGATGTGTTGCATCTCTGGGGTAAGTCTCAGCCCAAAAAGAATGACCGTCCGCTCGCCCCCTTACATCCGCCTTTCAGATGTGTTGCATCTCTGGGGTAAGTCTCAGCCCAAAAGGAATGGCCGTCCGCTCGCCCCCTTACATCCGCCTTTCAGATGTGTTGCATCTCTGGGGTAAGTCTCAGCCCAAAAAGAATGACCGTCCGCTCGCCCCCTTACATCCGCCTTTCAGATGTGTTGCATCTCTGGGCTAAGTCTCAGCCCAAAAGGAATGGCCGTCCGCTCGCCCCCTTACATCCGCCTTTCAGATGTGTTGCATCTCTGGGGTAAGTCTCAGCCCAAAAGGAATGGCCGTCCGCTCGCCCCCTTACATCCGCCTTTCAGATGTGTTGCATCTCTGGGCTAAGTCTCAGCCCACACCCGACCCAAAAAGGAATGGCCGTCCGCTCGCCCCCTTACATCCGCCTTTCAGATGTGTTGCATCTCTGGGGTAAGTCTCAGCCCAAAAGGAATGGCCGTCCGCTCGCCCCCTTGCATCCGCCTTTCAGATGTGTTGCACTCTCTGGTAAAAACTCAGACCCACCCAAAAACCCCCCCCCCCCACCCCCAATAAGTCTGAGCAAAATTAATGGCCGTCCGCTCGCCCCCTTACATCCTCCTTTCAGATGTGTTGCATCTCTGGGGTAAGTCTCAGCCCAAAAGGAATGGCCGTCCGCTCGCCCCCTTACATCCGCCTTTCAGATGTGTTGCATCTCTGGGCTAAGTCTCAGCCCAAAAGGAATGGCCGCCCGCTCGCCCCCTTACATCCGCCTTTCATATGTGTTGCATCTCTGGGGTAAGTCTCAGCCCAAAAGGAATGGCCGTCCGCTCGCCCCCTTACATCCGCCTTTCATATGTGTTGCATCTCTGGGGTAAGTCTCAGCACAAAAGGAATGGCCGTCCGCTCGCCCCCTTGCATCCGCCTTTCAGATGTGTTGCATCTCTGGAATAAGTCTTAGCAAAATTAATGGCGGTCCGCTCGCCCCCTTACATCCTCCTTTCATATGTGTTGCATCTCTGGGGTAAGTCTCAGCCCAAAAGGAATGGCCGTCCGCTCGCCCCCTTACATCCGCCTTTCATATGTGTTGCATCTCTGGGGTATGTCTCAGCCCAAAAGGAATGGCCGTCCGCTCGCCCCGTTACATCCGCCTTTCAGATGTGTCGCATCTCTGGGGTAAGTCTCAGCCCAAAAGGAATGGCCGTCCGCTCGCCCCCTTACATCCGCCTTTCATATGTGTTGCATCTCTGGGGTAAGTCTCAGCCCAAAAGGAATGGCCGTCCGCTCGCCCCCTTACATCCGCCTTTCAGATGTGTTGCATCTCTGGGGTAAGTCTCAGCCCAAAAGGAATGGCCGTCCGCTCGCCCCCTTACATCCGCCTTTCATATGTGTTGCATCTCTGGGGTAAGTCTCAGCCCAAAAGGAATGGCCGTCCGCTCGCCCCCTTACATCCGCCTTTTAGATGTGTTGCATCTCTGGGTTTGGCAAGATGTTTTTTCTGTTCTTGAAACCTCAGAGTGTCGTGGAATCGAAAACATCGCCGCTGTTAATAATATTTATACCCAGTTCATACGCAAAGAACAATGCCTTAGGAGATGGATGGTATTTGTTAACACATTTGCAAGTTAAGTGATGTTCCTATGTCGTGGAAGTTGAGCTAACCATTTGTTAAAAAGTCTGCTTTGACATCAGTTGCGTGATTCCTAAATTCGATATAGATACGTCGTGATATAAGTGTTGAGGAACTATATTAATGTGTACTACACGTTTTAATGTATTTAAAATAACGTGTGTTTACTTAATACTTTTAGTTTGAAAGTTAACCTATTTATACATTAAAGCTTTTGCCTTTAAAGCTTTTGATATCTGTGTTTTGCACGTCTTACATACCTAATATCAGTATTATTATACGGACTGTTCTTTTAAACTTTTCAGGACAAAATATATGCCAAAAACGTCAAAAATACAACAATGTATTTAGAAAGGAGTTCAAAACACGCGAGTTTCGGCTTCATTTTAACGTGACTTACCTCAGAATTCATATAATTTTGATTAAAATACAAAATAAAATATATATGACAGTAATATTTTAATGTAATCAATTTCGCAGCCAATGGTACTTTTAGGGGCGAAAGTGGAATGCTAGAAATGCCGTTCTCGATCAATATACTATGCCTTAGTCTTCTTAGTCTTAGCCAAGGTTTCGCACTTACATTAAGCCTAAGTCTATGTCGAGGGTTTGCGGGCCACCAAACCCCCCGAACTAAGATGTTCTCTTTTCTAACTATCTCACTAGCTTGTCTCAAAACGTGATATGAGCTCGCTATCGACAAACTGTTACAAGCGTATATATGTTAAGTTCTAATTTCAGGCACAAAATTTCAAATTTTAATCTAGTGAAATATCAAAAACTTTTGTGTGACAGATGTAAAGACAAGAAGTCACCTTACGGGGTATTCTGTCAATGCAGAGGTCAAAAAATTTCATAACACACATAAATACCCAGTCACATTTAGCCTTTTTTCGAAAATTATACGACGACCTTAATTTTAAACGATAACTCAACAACTAATTTTGTTGCCATAAGGTAAAATCTATGCTAATCTTAAATATCTATCTGAAGCCCGCCTAAATTTAAAAAAACTAGAACAGATCCCAGAACACTGATATTAGAATATATAATTGAACTAAGTTTGTTATCTCTGAGTAAGTTCTGTGCATCTCTCCTCTGGGTTTATTCATCAAGCTGATTAGTCAAATGGCATTTTTTGCGATTATAAATTAATCGTTTTAACAATATTGGCCTTACATAAAATTAAACAATTATTTGGATTTATCCAATGCTTACCACAAACATTTTTATCGTTTTATCAAGCAACAGCGTACCTCCCTCAAATTGGAAGATAAACAATGCTGACTTCCACAAATTAAATTAATTATTTATAGGCCTGTTTAGGTCAGATTATTGTACCATATACAATGTAAAGTAGGCTGTGAGTTTATAGAAAATTCAATGATAACATCACGATTCTTTCTTGTATAAACTATGTATATGCGTTCTGACTAAAATTTGGCAATGAGGCGGGTAGATTTTACGAGATATTACTTTGTAAGCGGTATAATCATACCTAACTACGGCAAGAAACGAAGCGCTGAAATGCATTAAATGCCCTTTACAAACAAAGCTGTTTAATATTTGTAATACAAAAGTTGATTAATACAACATAAACTAATATTCGGAGAATCAGCGTAACGAGTTTTGCATCAGGCGTTAAAACCATTATCACGAGCCCTATACATAGGCAATGGCTTACTGAAACCAGTTTATCAGTCTTGCTCAAAATATAATTCATACTCTATATACTTTATATACACGTCGTACACTCTCTTAGCTACCAATTTGGCGTGAATTAACTGAAGATATTAATGCGGTTTATTAGTCATATGTGCTGTATAGTTTTTAAATTCTCGATATTTGCATCTATACCATATGAACGTTGATGAAATAATGCCACACACGGTCAATAAAACTGCAAGCAGACACGGTGTGCTTGACACTATCGCGAAGTGGGAATACTACCTTTGAAAAAATTTATAAAAAACATGAGTGTCTAAGACACCTTGTTGTCGACGCTGTGCCTTACACTGTGTGGTGTACAGGGATCCAAACGTTGGGGACATTATAACGTGAATGTCGTATTAAATGTTAAAAACACTCTTCCTATACCAATTTTTGGCTCTCAGAACAGTGTTACGTTTTGTTTCGAACATAGACTCATTTCATACATATCGGCCTTCTAAAATCTGCTAAAGTCATCTTATAGCCGTACCCACCAGCATTTTTCTTGTGGGACATGTCTATGTAAAGCTCATATTTGATGGAGACGGGAAATTATGCGTCGTCATTTTATGCAATCAACCAACAAACCGCCTCATACAGGTTTCTAGCGAAACAACTTATTGTGTCGAAAATAGCGTTTTCGTATGTTACGGAACGACGTACATATATATTTGTAGTGTTTCGTATGATTAACCTCAGAAAAGCTATAAATTTACACGTGACCTATTCAGCATTCCAGCCATTTTTATCAAAGATTATATTACAAAACAGGATCTATCTCTCAGTTATTTACAAATGCATACATAGCCTGTCTTTTGTGTGGTCGTTATACGTTCTATCTTGAAAATTATAAATCTTTTCTTTTGAATTATATACATTAGCTCTATTGTAAAACTGGATTATTCACTGATATCATAGCCGGCGCTACCTTAGTATCATCCGCATCATTTGGGGGGGCCCCCGATTTTTGGGGCCCACAATAGCAATTGGCTACATATCTTGGCAAAAAGGGATTAAAAAATTAAAACCAAACTCGGAGACGCAAAAACACCCTCTTTTCAAATTTTTGAATTATATACATTAGCTCTGGTTTTTTATTGTAACAACTGGGGGGCCCCCATATTCCTAGCGCCGGCCCTGACTGATATATCATTGAAAAATTATAGCGACAACTTCTGCATATAATATTACAGTTCATAGCGTCTTTGAAGTTTCGGACTTCCGACATTTGGTTATACGATGATGTCGGTGACACGCATTGCTGAACAAACGGCTAATCGAATAGGTCTCATTAAAAAGTCAAAGTCTTTGCAAACTTGTGTTCTTTTAACACCAATGTAAATTACTGGCTCCATGTTTTGTTTTGTCCTATTCACGGGTCTTTTCCTTTATTCTCATCCGCGCCAGCGCGGAATTGATGAATTTAGGCACTATTCGACTTAGCTCGATGAGTCTAGTCGATTGACATCAAAGTTACTGCTGTAACTTTAAAAACTGACCAATTTCCGGTTGCTGACCGATAAAGAAAAAGACCAGGTTTACGATGTGACAATATAAGAAACTTTGTTTTGTCTACATCGTTGCTAAGCGTAGATCGAAAAACCCGTCTTTCAGGTCGAAATTAAAAAAAAATTTTGGAACAGGTGCTTGTTTTTTTATAACTAGGATCACATTTGTTCACGTCTTGTGATTCTTCCCTTTTCAGCAGGTTATATTTTTAGGCAATTTGTCTGATAATAATTTATCTTATTTCAATTTTACTATTTTCAAGTGTATAGTTTGGATCATAGGTGTCGAAGGTTCGTCGGCTTAGGGATGGTAAACTATCGGCCGGCGGGGGTCTTCGGGGGGATGTCCTCAGAAGGGTAGTCAGTAGACTTCCACGCCGACATTCATTTTGCTAATTTTATTCAATTTTTGCCAATTTTTTGCCGATTTTACCTCGATTTTTTGCTAATTTTCGCTAAAAATTTTCACCGTGTGCCTTCAGGGGGTCCTACTTGTAGGTGGTACCCCTTACTCACTCCCCTATTAACACCTATGGTTTAGACGACATTTGAACGGATCTTTAATATATTTTATAGCGACGCCCCCTCTAAATGCATTAAAAGCATGTTTTATTCTATATGCGTAAATACGTCCTGTATTTGTTACCGTTCTTGAAAACTAGTTTCGTAAATAGTTTACCAATAGTGAGTGGATTGTCCAACAAATCTATTCATTTAAGGCGGCAGTTCGAGCAACTAATTTAATTTATTATTTTGCTTATTGCAAAGCTTTACATAGCCTGACTGACATAGCCTGCTTTACATAGCCTTACTGAATCCCGACATACCTTTAATTTGTTGCACAATTCCAACACTGCTAATTATACCGAATTCAATCGTATATATTGTATCGATAAGTCAGGGCATGCTGCATTTTAATAAATATACTTGCTTCTTTAAAATTAATCTTTTTAATTAATATTTTTAAATTAATTTTTATTGTTGTGAGACAAAGGCTATGCATATTTCGTGAGAATTTTGCAACACGTGATGGTCATAGTTACTTGACGTAGCATAATGCTGCGCTCTCATAATGTCTCGAACATCTGGAACCTATGAACCCTACTCAGTGAATGCCGGACACACACTTGAAAACAAAGTGTCTTAGACAATATTTATGCTATTAATAAATTTTTTGAAGGGTAATCATGTAGTGGTGTTGTCGTTTTCCTACCGTGTCAAAGATACCGTGTGTTTATACTTATAGATATCGAGGGGGTTCGGCATATCATGTCAACATCCATAATGTAGTCTGGACACAAACATCGATATTTTCAAAAAACTAACAACAAAACTAAATGATACACTGCAAAAGCTACACTGTGTCTGTTATTGTTAAGTAGTAAAAAAATGGTAGCAAAGTGTGTGACACAAATAAAACTGTAGTAACTAGGAGTGTACCATATATCGTCAGGAATTGATTTACGGTATGGGTGTCTGCTAATCTTAAGAGTCACGACCGGGGCTGGCAAAAGTTCCAAGCAGTGGGACATCATAATGTGAACGTGGCATAACTAGGTCATAACTAGGCATAACTCATAATACCTATTTATTTATTCGAATGAAGAAATGTAGATAAATAACACAAATTGCAACCAATATATATATATAATAGATACATAATAATAAATTAGTAACCATTGGAGTAAAACAGATTTGTGCCATATACCTGTGCCTAACCACGGCCTATGCTAACGAGTCAGCCAGATAGCCGTCCGTAAATTTCAGGCGCACCTATAGTTTTTAGTATATAGATTGGTACCTATGGCAAAGTACAGAGTGAAATTATCGAATTTCTTGCTTGGTTTTAGTTTTTCGACGCGTAGTGGCGTACGGACATGATCTCATTTCATCGTCATTTGGCATTGACTATGGTACATGATAAGTGCAATTGATACACTGGAAAAAATCGCTACTAAGAGCTTTGATTTCTGCGATACAACAGAAAACGAACATAGCTAAAAGGTTCATTTCAAGAATTTCCCCTAAAACCAAGTGGGAAATATGACATGAGTACCATACGACAAAAATGGACAGTTTAATTGTGACCACAGGCTAAGGTTAGGCGTAGTCTTCAGGTCATGTTCACACTGAATTCAATCTGATCCGAGTCCGATCCGAAATAGAATGCACAATCTTTGTGGTTCCAAATCGGATGAAGTAGTACAAAAAATAAATGCATATACATTATACACGTGCATGGTACGTATTTATATAGTTTATTAGCGAATCGGATGCAATGTGAACAGAATTCGGATCGGAACGGAACTGATATGATTGGATGCAATTTGAACACGGCTTTAGGATTAAGCTCAGGCTTAAGCTTAGACTTTACGGCTTAGTGAAACAAAACATTCCGCGATTATTCGGGGACAGAAAAGACTTGACATGACACGTTAATGGGCAACTTCACATGAACACCTCTGAAAGAATATTTAGCGTTGATGGCGTATAAAACAATGCAAAACATTATTGTTAAGAAATGATTATCTATACAGAGAAGCGCAGGTAAACTAAATAAATAAACATCGAAGACTTTAAGGACAAAATTAGTTTTCACAGGTTCAAATGCCAAATGCCGAAGTGCTGCTCCAAACAAAACGAAGCAGCGATTTTTGAAACATTATACAGGAAATACATTATTATTTTTGCAGAATAATTGCGGGGACCCTGTGAACAAACGCGACAGAGGAAATAGCCAAATATCGAGAGCAGCAGCATTGATTGTCTTACCGCAAAATGTCACAGGTGCTTTTGGCTTCAGTGTCAGGCAGTGCAATAAATTACGGCACATAAAAGAAATAATCTATTTCTCGAAAATGTATTCTGCAGCTTTCCCTAAAATAGGAGGAATCATAACTTTATTTTTGATACACATTGATTTTGACATTATACGATGATGTATTGCTGTTTCGATGAGAATTTTAACAGGGTTCAGAGCTCGGAACACTCTCTAAAAGAGTGCCGATAACACTTGATACTCATCGGGTTTTGTGGAAATTGCCTGCTGTTTGAACAACAACAATGCCGATGACTTTAGTAGAAATTTTTATTTCGAAAATAAAAAGATATTTTATAATGTAGTAAAAGATTTAATTTAGTAAAAGTGAAAAATTGTTTTAGAAAAAAGTTATTTACAAAAAACACATTGTTAAATATTTAGAGGTATTTCATAAAAATCATGCAATCAAATATCTATCTTACTATTAAATAATGAAATATTACTTGCATACTAGATGCTGTTGGGCTAAATATGCTAAGGACCCTTGCATTGGCAGCATTAAGTTAATTTTATTTAGATACATCACATTAATAATTAAATTAATGTCTTTATTTTTAATTATTAAAATTAATTAATTAAATTAATTAATTTAATTTAATTTTTTAACTAAAATTTTTATACTTCCGGTAAAGAAACTGAAGGGTATAATACATGAGCATGTACCATACTAACCCGTTCCATCATGCATATACCTAACGTAATGATTATGTCTGCGAACATATGAGCCAAATGGGATCGATTTTTAACAAGTTATTTTGTGTAATATTAAAATGTACCTTTTAGGTTATATGCTTAAAGCCCAAAAAATGGCAATTTTGAAGAAGCGTCAATAATCTTGGCACCGTTTGACTTTATCGTTGCCAACATTTTTCGAGTACTGACACGCTGAATCATGTATATACCTAACCTAATGATTATGTGTGTGGACATATGGGTCAAATCGGATCGATATTTAACAAGTTATATTGTGTAATATTAAAATGTACCTTTTAGGTTATATGCTTAAAGCCCAATAAAATGGCAATTTTGAAGAAGCATCAATAATCTTGGTACCTTTGGCTTTATCGTTGCCAACATTTTTTCGAGTACTGACACGTTGAATCATGTATATACCTAACCTAATGATTATGTGTGTGGACATATGAGCCAAGTCGGATCGATTTTTAACAAGTTATATTGTGTAATATTAAAATGTACCTTTTAGGTTATATGCTTAAAGCCCAAAAAACGTCAATTTTGAAGAAGCATCAATAATCTTGGTACTTTTGGCTTTATCGTTGCCAACATTTTTTCGAGTACTGACACGTTGAATCATGTATATACCTAACCTAATGATTATGTGTGTGGACATATGAGCCAAATCGGATCTATTTTTAACAAGTTATATTGTGTAATATTAAAATGTACCTTTTTACGTTATATGCTTAAAGCCCAAAAAATGGCAATTTTGAAGAAGCGTCAATAATCTTGGTACCGTTTGACCTTATCGGTGCCAACATTTTTCGTGTTTTTACTTACTCGAAAATTTGCGGAAAAAAACATTTTCTCAATATATGTGTAATCTGATATAACATACAAACATCATTGATGAGCTGAGTCGAACTGTATCCAAATTAGGTTAATTCATGATTAACGCTTAAGCTAAAGGAAAGGATTTCGCATAAATGAATATAACTAATTAATTCATGAACGAATTAATCAAAATTATGACACCATTCGACATTGCAATTAGAATAGCTTACAATATTAAAGCTTACATTTCCTAAAATTAGATAGGTTTTCCGAAAATACCCAACAAGTTTTGAAAAACTAGATTTATAGTTTACTTTTACTGATATAAGTGTATATCCCAAGGTCATGAGTCAAATATTTGAGCCAAATTGGTTCACATATAATCTAGCTAGCAGCTTATAATATAAAAGCGGGCTAACATTAGCCTGAAACATGGTGTTGTTTGAGCAATCCTGCCGAACAGGCGGAGATATATACATAATATTCCAGTCGAAGAGACGTAGCTTTAAACGCACCCAATAGAAAAAATTTAGCCGAATATGTCGAACGGTTGGTGAGCTATTAGAGTTGCTACAAAATTTCATGAGTGACATTGTGTATAACGAAAGTATTGTAAACCCTAGCTATGTAATCTGTTTTGATAATTTTTATTAAAACATCAAAATTATTATTTCCGATTTCGTGTAGTATATTTGATGGTTTATATTATTTATATATTTAATATAGAACCTATCACAATCTATGCATGATTCGCATGTGACACCTACATTTGCTTACGACATACATAGGATACAGGTATGTTCATCTTGGAGTTCAACCATTACATAGAAGGTTGAAATCTGCAGTTTTGATAACTGAATGTTTTCTGCTGCGTAAGAGTAAAACCAACAGTAATAAAAGAAAATATCGTTATATTCACAGAAATATTTCCCTATAGTTAGAAAATTTAGTGCTGAATAGACAACAGAACTTTAGCGTATTTTAAGAAATATTTCCTTAGTTTCCTAATTTAAAACTTAGGAATAAATTTCCAAGACATACACTTAGTACTAATGCAGGATTCACGTTATAATGTCCCCAACAGTTGGAACTTTTGTCCCCCTTTAGTGCAGACTATACCATAAAAACGGTGACAGTGACACCCACACCATATAACAAAATATGAGGGTGTCGGGCACACCCCTAGATACCTCATTTTGGCAATGTAGTATTTCGGTGTTTTATACTTGCCAATGCGGTGTTTCTAGGGTATCCTGTAGGCCCTATGTAAAATGACCCCACGGGGCGGCGGAAACCCTCAGCAAAACGAAAAAGCAACAACGGTTCATTGACACCGTCTGAAATAAGCCACTATTAGCTAGCTTTGTTTGACATTTATTTGAAACTTTATTTAAAAACACAGGGGTGTCTAAGACACCCTGTAGTCTAGGGTGTGCCTGCCACTGTGTGGGGTACATAAGGTCCAAGTGGTGGGGACATTATGACGTGAATCCCGCATAATTTCCTTGCTCTGCAGGAAAATTTATAAATATAGAAATTTTTTTCCTTTATATGTAGGAAAAACATTTTTGTTAATAGGAATATTTTCATTTATATACACTATAACCACCAAATTTTATAATGGAGGTAGTTGTCATTTATATTATTACTAAACTATTTAGCCATATTTTTGTCGTTTTATATGAACCTTTATAACTGGCTATAACTAATTTTTATTGCAAAGCCTATAACTCATGAACGGATCGTGGGTATTCCTTAAAATTGCCATCACTGGCCATCAATTGGCATCACTCAGTGAAAGCTGAAATATAAAGTTAAGAATGTCTGCTTAAGAATATAAACCTACATATTATTTATAAGCTGAAATATTTTCTCTTAGGTGTAGCTTGGGGATGCGTAAGGCTTTAAAATTTTCATACCTATATACAGATTACTTAAACTGACATAAACCTTGGTACTAACTCAATCTGAGTAAATAATGAAATGATAACTATAATTTGCAATCGCCTTTTTCGGGCAAAAATAGCGAGCGATTTTTCAGCCAAAATATTAATAAAAAATAAAAAGGTTTTGCCAGAATTGACTTGATTTTTTCATTGTTTGTTTGTATAGTTGCATCAAGGCAAGCTATATCTAGTACAGCCCAGCCAAAGAACGCTGGATTTGGATTACCCCTCCATTTTTCATTGTTTGTTTGTATAGTTGTATCAAGGCAAGCTACATCTCCTTACAGCTCAGCCAAAAAATGCTTGTTTACCTCCCTCCATTTTTTTTCTTGTTTGTTTGGTGTGGAAGTACAGCCCAGCCAAAAAAAGAATTTGGATTCCCCTGGATATTGTTGCACAAGGCAGAAAACCCCCGCAAGAACGCTGGATTGGACCCCTCCATTTTTTCATTGTTTGTTTGTATAGTTGTATCAAGTCAAGCTATATCTAGTACAGCCCAGCCAAAAAATGCTGGATTTGGATTACCCCTCCATTTTTCATTGTTTGTTTGTATAGTTGTATCAAGGCAAGCTACATCTAGTACAGCCCAGCCAAAGAACGCTGGATTTGGATTACCCCTCCGTTTTTCATAGTTTGTTTGTATAGTTGTATCAAGGCAAGCTATATCTAGTACAGCCCAGCCAAAGAACGCTGGATTTGGATTACCCCTCCATTTTTCATTGTTTGTTTGTATAGTTGGATCTAGGCAAGCTATATCTAGTTTTACAGTCCAGCCAAAGAACGCTGGATTTGGATTACCCTCCATTTTTCATAGTTTGTTTGTATAGTTGTATCAAGGCAAGCTATATCTAGTACAGCCCAGCCAAAGAACGCTGGATTTGGATTACCCCTCCATTTTTCATTGTTTGTTTGTATAGTTGTATCAAGGCAAGCTATATCTAGTACAGCCCAGCCAAAGAACGCTGGATTTGGATTACCCCACCATTTTTCATTGTTTGTTTGTATAGTTGTATCAAGGCAAGCTATATCTAGTACAGCCCAGCCAAAGAACGCTGGATTTGGATTACCCTCCATTTTTCATTGTTTGTTTGTATAGTTGTATCAAGGCAAGCTATATCTAGTACAGCCCAGCCAAAAAATGCTGGATTTGGATTACCCCTCCATTTTTCATTGTTTGTTTGTATAGTTGTATCAAGGCAAGCTATATCTAGTACAGCCCAGCCAAAAAATGCTGGATTTGGATTACCCCTCCATTTTTCATTGTTTTTTTGTATAGTTGCATCAAGGCAAGCTATATCTAGTACAGCCCAGCCAAAGAACGCTGGATTTGGATTACCCCTCCATTTTTCATTGTTTGTTTGTATAGTTGTATCAAGGCAAGCTATATCTAGTACAGCCCAGCCAAAAAATGCTGGATTTGGATTACTCCTCCATTTTTCATTGTTTGTTTGTATAGTTGTATCAAGGCAAGCTACATCTAGTACAGCCCAGCCAAAGAACGCTGGATTTGGATTACCCCTCCATTTTTCATTGTTTGTTTGTATAGTTGTATCAAGGCAAGCTATATCTAGTACAGCCCAGCCAAAAAACGCTGGATTTGGATTACCCCTCCATTTTTCATTGTTTGTTTGTATAGTTGTATCAAGGCAAGCTACATCTAGTACAGCCCAGCCAAAGAACGCTGGATTTGGATTACCCCTCCGTTTTTCATTGTTTGTTTGCATAGTTGTATCAAGGCAAGCTATATCTAGTACAACAGCCCAGCCAAAGAACGCTGGATTTGGATTACCCTCCATTTTTCATTGTTTGTTTGTATAGTTGTATCAAGGCAAGCTATATCTAGTACAGCCCAGCCAAAGAACGCTGGATTTGGATTACCCCTCCATTTTTCATTGTTTGTTTGTATAGTTGTATCAAGGCAAGCTATATCTAGTACAGCCAGCCAAAGAACGCTGGATTTGGATTACCCCACCATTTTTCATTGTTTGTTTGTATAGTTGTATCAAGGCAAGCTATATCTAGTACAGCCCAGCCAAAGAACGCTGGATTTGGATTACCCTCCATTTTTCATTGTTTGTTTGTATAGTTGTATTAAGGCAAGCTATATCTAGTACAGCCCAGCCAAAGAACGCTGGATTTGGATTACCCCTCCATTTTTCATTGTTTGTTTGTATAGTTGTATCAAGGCAAGCTATATCTAGTACAGCCCAGCCAAAGAACGCTGGATTTGGATTACCCCTCCATTTTTCATTGTTTGTTTGTATAGTTGTATCAAGGCAAGCTATATCTAGTACAGACCAGCCAAAGAACACTGGATTTGGATTACGCCTCCATTTTTGGAGCAGTAACTGGATGCGTCGTGCTACTGTTTTATTTACCGATTTGCGTAAATTTTATTAATTTACTGGTTTGTTTAGAGTTGAGCCGACTTTTAAGGTAAACGCGATAAAATAAAAATAGCTCCAAAACAATACATTTTACACTATTAATATATAATGTTCTGTGGTACCAAAAGCCGTGACAGCTCGTTTATCATTCTTTCCTCAAAGACTATTTTAATTGAGATTAAGCGGTAATGACAAGTTTAGTCTGGCAAAAATCAGATCAATCAAATGACAGTAAAAGCACATTGTAGCATCTTTCAGTTGGCTACGATTGTAATAGATAATATATATTGCCATCAGTGTTAAGCTTCAAGTGTTTTAGACCTGGCATTAAAATATATAATGTTAGTAAAAAAGGATCGTTTCTGGTAGCAAGCGTGGCGATGTAACCCTTCAACGAGGTTCTACGCAAAATCTGAAGTTCTTCAAAATATCACAATCATCTATATATTCATTTATAATTTTTATGAAAATATGAGCCGAGAGAGCTACGTAAAAGAAGCCTAATGAGCACAGCAATAGCTCTCAAACAGCTAGTAATTGTAACTAGGAAACCGTGGTCAGATGATCGTGTCGTGAATCTTCGGATTCACCTTTGTGGTATTATGCCGCTTTTAGGTATCAGCCGAATGATTTGTTGAACTGAATGCCATTGAATCGGAGCAGTGTTTAATGTGATAAAATGCAATCAGGTTCTGAAACGATGAATTGAAATAAAAAGCCAAATATATGACCATAATACATACACCGCTTGAAATCTTTCTCAGCAAGCAACGTTTGAAGCCTGCGGTTGTCGCTGTCCGCGTATTAATCGATCAACGTTGGCTTGATTGCGACATTTCGAAGCGTTGAGATCGAAATCCAACTCGTGAACAGTGGCGTTGTCGATAAATCGATGCAGGTTCCTCGTTTAGAAGTGGTCACCCATGATGAGAGCAAGGATTGGATTAAACCACGAGTGCGTCGTGTTGTGATTAAATTGTTGTAGTCGATAAAATTTAGTGTGGAATTGAACCGTACCCGAGTTCGGTTTCACATTGACGTTTCTTATAGAGCGAACGTTGTAGTTGCGCAAATGTCAGTTGATTGGGGTTAGTTGAAGGACGTCTGGCCCGAACAAATTTAACAATGATATGGTATCGCCTTTGGAGCATTGCATCGTGAACGATGTATGGCTTGTGTTGAGCAGTTGTAACATGCCAGCCAGCTTATCCTTTGATTGGTGAGATAAATTAACCGAGAATTCAGTTCGAATCTACGGAATGGCAGGATATTCGTGAGGCTTGTTGCTTGTCGAGTGTCCACGCCTTCACCCACTAGTCGAAGCGCTCCGACGCGAATCTTGACACCCATGAATTTCTTGATGACGCGTTCTCGTTTTGCTTTGCACCGAATGTTTTGAAACATTGGGGTTATGATTACAAACTGTGCTACGTGAACGAACCGGGTGTCCTTGCCACTGCGGAGTGTTTTTCCGCTAACAGTGATTGAGGAACGTAATTGACTTGACTTCAACACGGCGACAGCCATTGTGAACAATACCAGATAAACCGGAACAAAGGTTCAAGTGCAATTGTCTTGTTCACCATTGTAATTTTTTGTATGATATTAAATATGAACAGTATTAAAATCAATATATACAATGCTTACGTCTTCTATCGTTGGTCTTGTTTCTGACGTTTGCTGGTCGACCAACGGCGTTGCATCAAACGGTACCTGCTTGCGAGACCAGAAGTCGAACTGAAGAGTGTGCTGATATATATAGTGTTACCGGAAGCCTCAATTGCATATTTAATGGAAATATGCAAGTTACAAATAGCTATCATTACGCATATATACAAAACGTCAGCAAGTGACGAAATCCCATGTACCGTCGCACGAGTGAAAAATAACACACAATGCTTAATTAATCGCGAAATTATATGGCTAATACCATGAAATAACGTACCCAGTATTCCAATAAATACAAGTGGTATATTTATGTCAATGCCCTAGGTTTCAAGGCTTCACTGAAATCTCCGTGTGTTCCTAAGTATATATTTACGAAATTACTTATGGAAAGGCACTGCAATTCGCTGGTATAATGAATTAAATTTGCCCCAGAACTGGAATACAGGGTCCATTGGAAAAAGAAAAAAAATGACTCTAGACAAGGCCCTATGGTATCCTATGATATTATAGATTTCTTCTTGCATGCAATTTTGTACCGGTGATGCCGAAAATCCTCAATCGAACTATTAACAGATTTCAATTTTTAACGATGATCCAACGGTTCTTCTTCCCGACTGGCACCTCGTGCAGTTAAATGTATGATCGCGTATAGGCAGAAACTAATAGAACCTTCAATAAAATTGGTTATTCCACTTCACACATGCTCTTTTTGCAGATAAAATATCATAACGTTTACATAACGTAAAACGGCCAAAAACGATGATTCTACAGAACAAAAAATACGAGATATAGTTAGTTTTATACACAAATATTTACACCGAGATCACCAGAACACATCAAGCAAAACATTTTGAGCCATTGGTGAAGCCGATTCGTACATTCTTGCTGAGTTATTGTGATTAAAAGCTTCATCATAAGTATTTGCACCAGCTATGTCATCTTAATTAAATGATACACGGCCTTACTACGTACGGTATTTAGGGATAGGGGAAACACGACAAATATGGACAGATTTCTTATTTGTACATGTGCATGGACCTATAATCATGATGAATATGGACAGTTTATATGTTTAATATGAACTAAACATGAGTAATATGGACATAAGCTGAGATCAGTAAAATTATGCACTTTGGATGATGATAATGATCAAAATTGTTATATTGGCAAGTTCGGGCACATTTGTCTGACCGTCACAGTTTACTGGGCTTCGCGAGAGCACTGCAAACAGTAAAAATGCCGCTTGTATCGAATCCCGCCACAGGTTTCATGCTGCCACCGGTCGCAATCAGAGCACTGTATCCAGCAATCGAAACCCTTCTGAACCTTGCCACATGCATGACACGGATCATACTTTTCATTTTGCAGCGGTCTGCTCGTACATGGTTGTGGGTCACATATCGCCGGCTCGTCAGCAGTGAGGTGGATGCGTACTGAAACAGGGATTACGGCGCACTAAATACCAAATCATGCAAATACACGGCGTCCTTCTTTCAGTAGTTGCAAATAAAAAAACATTTTGGCATACGCTATTTATTTAAAAATCCAATACTAAATACCACAATATTGCAGCCGTTAATACGCACATGCGGGCTACTGGGTGGGGGTGTGTAGGGGTTACCCCCTAGGGTCAGGATGAACCCCCTCCCACTCCTCCAAGGCGGAAAACCAGGGGGACTAGGAATGTGAACAAATAAGCGAAAGTATGACGTCGGCGACCAAATAAGGTCGTCACCAGCGAAACCCCTAAGAAAGTCTTGACGGTGGGCGGGGTGGGGTTAACCCCTGGGACGACCGCCATCCCCTGTAGGGGTCTATCCCCTAACTCAAACGACCGTTGAGCATATATGCGTAAATTCCTAACTTTATATCACTGTAGAAACATTATCTTATTCCACACAGGTGTTGCCTATTACAATCAATTGTCGAAAAGCCATACCATTAAAACGGAATGAAAATTATTTCAAAGACCCGTTCCTGTACCGTACAGAAATGTAGAAAATTATTACCAGTAAGCAGTTCCCTAATTCAACCGCCTCCGAAAAATTCGCAGTAAGCGCGACGCCCGAAAGTAGACTCCTGCTAGGAACCGTCCGGTTCCAATATTTACAAAATTACAGTGTTGGCTAATATTCCAAATAGCGTATGGTTTAATTACGATTAATGATTGCTCAGCTAGTTTTGCCTTTCCGATGTTTATCTCAAATAGCTTCAATTCTTAAATTGAATGATTTTAGCTACGGCGTAAATACAAAATCCGTGAGTTTCATTTTAAATCCATAATAAACTGACCCTACTTTACGACTAAAATACTAACCTTACCTAACTAAATAACTTAACCTACGTTTTCTTTGCTTCGCCTTTTTATTTAGAGCAATGACAGGAGTGAATTCTTCAGGAAAGAGATCAAGAAATCCAGCTGAACTGCGGCTTGGATCTGACCGATCAGATTCGGCTTGATAAGGTTCAGGCTCAGCTGAAGGTGTTGCCATACACCGTAATTCAGTTAAGTGAACCGCTTCATCAGGCTGCATCTGAAAGTTAGGCGAAGCATCGTAGCCCATTACCGTGTGGAAGGACTGCTCACGTTCAATTCCCGTAGGCGGAAAATAACAGTGTTGATGAAAATTACTCTGCATCTGAATTGGCGAACTTTCGGGAATGTCTGTCACACTATCATTCTGTTGCTGCTCGTCAGCCGTCTCTTCAGCAGCACTAATTTCTGTGTCAGCAGCGGATTCATCAGGACTGCTGCATAAAGCATCAGCGGTCCCATAAGCTTCTTCAGGAATTACGTTTGGATTATACGGATAGATCCCGCAAGCGCGAAAGCCACTAACCGCGTTGGATTTTGTTGCAGATCTCGTCCAAACTTTACTAAATAGCCGCGGAACATCTGACGCAGTAACGTTCCCAATTCCTTGAGTTCTGCGCTTATTTTTAATCAAGTTGTTGCACACTTGCGCCCACACATTTTTTAAAGGTCCGAATACGCATCTATCGAGTGGCTGGAGATAGTTAGTGGTGTGCGGTGGAAGACAGGCAAGTTCAATGTTATTGTCACGACACAATTTTACAACGGCAATGCTACCGTGACTGCCATGGCCGTCAAGAATTAATACGGCCTTTTTGCCTTCCGGAATAGGGGGCAAGAAGTTAATAAAATGTTGCATAAACTGTAAAAACTTCTGACTGTTAGACCATCCGGAATCTGAAATAGTGACAATGGTACCGGCCGGGGCGTCGTTTTTCCAACATTCCTTCACGGTTTTCCCCTTGAACACCAACATCGGGGGAGCGTAATCGCCGTTCGCATTGCACGCAGCTAATAAAGTGGTTAATATCCCCCTTTCCTGGGTGACAATTTGTGACTGGTTGCGCAATGACTTGAAAGAGATAACTTTTCCCACCTTATTAGGAACAGTCAGAAGGCCTGACTCGTCCACATTCCAAACTAGCTCTGGACAAGATTGAACTTTAGCAGCCACAATAATAGCATTGAGGTTATCGAACCATTCTTGCACTGCCTGCCGGTTCATCCCTAGCGCACGAGCTCTTGATAACTTTTCAGGTTTCCGTAGCGTTATCTCGGGATGTCTTTTTTTAAAGAGCGACCACCAACCTTCACCTGCTGATCGTTTTTCTTTGTTAAATGGATGTGGAATGTTATATTCCTCACAGTACTCAAATACCATTTGTAGGAGCTTTTTCAAGTCAACTGGAAAGCCTTGGATCGACGAAAGCTTTAACAGATCGTAAAGTTCGTTCTCCGCATCCATCGGTATTGTTGGACGGCGACCAAGCGGGACGTCGGCTTCATTTCTTTTTAACATTCTAAGCAGCGTGGGTCGTGGCACAGAATTGATAGCCGACGCTCGGTAGGGATCTAAAATTTCCAATATGTACAATTTAACGAATGATGACAGATCTGCTAGCTTTGCGGGGTGTCTTGATTGCAAAACATCTTGGCAATGAAATTGTAACAAGTTAAGACTATTTTACGATAAAATACATGGCACCAATAGTATTAGAGCTCGTATTCGACAAGACCCTATGGGTTTTAAGCTATGACCACAGACCTGGAAAAACACGGCCAGTCTGTCACATCTGTGTAGCATTTATCTCCTAGCTGGCAAAATTTCGATAGGGGGTCAGCGATGAGCGCTTTTTTGGTTGCCGGCGTCAGATCTTCGAATACGGGTTCACATTTCTGCACGGGGGGCAACCCCAAGCTTTTTGGCCCTCGGGCGGGTGGGTAACCCCCCCTACCCCCCCACCCGCTGTGGACATGTGTGTTTAGCTTAACATACGATTCACAGTTTAGCACCCTTTCAGCGGCAGTATCTTATAATTGTCAGAATAAACCAGCGTCATTATCGCAGCGTCAGCGTCAATTATCATCACGTTATAATGTTATAATACCTACACGTTTAGCTTATTCTTTCATTCAATATACCTAACAATGTATATTAAATACCGTACTCATTCCAGATTTCACGTCTTCTATAGCTTTTTTCATTTGAGCTGGTGAGTACTGTCGTCGCCGAACTTTATCCATTTGGCTCTCCTTTACGGCTTTTTGGCGAACCACGGCTCTGGTATCTCGTTTGGTTGCACGAGGAAGTCGCAACACACGGGTCCGGCCATTTGATGCTATTTTTACGCGGGCCATTCTCAACTGAAACACAAAACCTAACACATGCTTAGATCCTTAAACCCGCAAACTTTCTTTGGTTTGCTATAGTCAGAGTAAATTTGCACAGTTCTAAATTTTTTATTGAAATTTTTTATTGATATTATTTTTTTTATTCTAAATTTTTTTTATTTTTTTATTTTTTATTAGTGCTACTTTATTAGAAAGGTACAACAAGGCAGAAGGTATTAGCGGACACAAAACGTTCTAAAATCTCGTTCATAGCACTATAATTGTAGTAAGGGCGATTTATAACACAATCATTTGTTGCCGCATTAGTTATATTACATTACACCTGCAGACCGATGGGCGGTGGGGCTCCAACGCCGTGAGGTCTGGACACCGCTCTGAACTGAAAACCTAGGATCCCCCGCGCATTAGGCTACGCACCAACCCCAACCCAACGCCAAACAACTCTGCGGAAAGAATGCACCCGTAGTCGAAACTATGCCGCCGTCGAACAAAAAAGTGCTCACCTGCTAAAATTTGACCAGCCAGCCAGGGGTGGGCGACCCCCGCGAGTGCATTTACCTTCACTTACTGCCACGAAGGTCTGTCGGTATGTATAAATTAGACTGTCCATATTACCGTGGCACTGTTCATATTAAATATGTTTAATATAAGCAACAGTCCATATTAGACAGGTACTGTTCATATTACACATGTTAAAAATTGTGAGCTGCCCATATTAGAAAGGTATTGTGATTTTTGGCACATCCTCTAATCGGCGCACCCTAACTTTTTAGCACTTTGTATACACGAACGTAAATTTATATATCCTTAAAGCCAAGATCACAAGCTCTGTGAAAATGTAAAAATTGGCAAGATTCAGCTTATGGTTAGGAAATATCCTCGACGTTAAATTAAAATTGAACAAAGCTGTTTTTCACTACTTTTTTATAAACAGATAAAAAGTCTTACCTTAATTGAAGCGTATTCGTAATCTGTTGAACACAGCAGCGCGCAATTTGGACAGAGAGTAGCTAAGTATAACAGTAAACTGCGTGTAAAAAAACAGATTTAAACAACAAATAGTGAATAATATCTCACGTATAAACGTAAAAACTGTCCATATTACAAATGTGTTCATATTTGCCAGGTTTCCCCTACCTGTATAATTTATATATGTGTATACGTAAACTATACATATTGTACACCTATGCGTTTTCCATGCGGATATGTACATTTGTATCCGCATGCAAATACACTTCTGCGAAATGTTACGATCTCTACTTAAAATGACAGATGCTGAAAGCGCATTTTCTTTTTTAAACTAACAATAGTCCAGGCAATTATCTCGGGTAATTGTTACTTCCCTCAGGTCAGTATTACTTCCGTTAGGCAATCATTACTCCCAGGGTGATTATTATTAGTCCCTATACAACCAACATTTTACAACTTAATAAAAGGATTTCTCATGCCATCTAGGAGTAAGGATGACGAAGTGGTGGTAATTTCCTACGAAGCAGGACCACAATTGTTCTATTCAGGTCCAAATCTTTAGTTTCGATATTTTGTATTCAGCTGCACGATACTTGGTCAGCCGTACTGTAGGTTTGAAACATTCTATTGCAGAAATCTTTTTGAATACAATGCTTGATCATCACTGATTAATCAAAGTTAGTACACTTTTTTCAAAAACGCATAAAACAAAACATAGCTCTCTTTAACGTCTTGAGTACCCTAAGCCGTAACACCTTCCACAACATCGAAATGGTCCGCACAAATATTTTCAAATACATACGCAACATTGTCCCTTCACTGCGCAACACAGTCGGATAATATTCCGGTCAAAGACTGTTAAAATCACTTAGGATTCTGGCTCTACGATTATGGCGTACAAGAGATGACAAGCAGGACGGCGGTTCCCAATAGCTGAGAAAATTAATCCTGATTTAGTACTTCCACATTGTTGTTGTGATCGTTCTATTTTACCTTTCCACATGGCCGTTGGATGACAACTGTTTATTACCCGTTGCAACGTTACTGTTTAAACGATAAAACTCAGAAGACACAGAATTATAAAATTCGGTTCCCACCGCAAACAACACTGAATAGGAACCCGGCACCTGGTACAGTCGTGTTGTCAGCCGCTGGCCTAGCTTCTCACCATTTTGAAAATTAGTCCATCAAAACAATAACATGCATCTAATCTCTTTCTTCTGGCATTGATGTCAAATTGGCACCCTTTTGCGCAATGACTGCACGAGGAACAGGACCAAACCGTACCTCCGGCTTGGAAACACTAATCTTTGAATTTACTCGCTGGTCACACTTACCAACACATTTTTCGAAACCGACTCACATTATTATGTCAATACTAACGCGCTGAGATTATATCCAGCACTGAACCCCAAGGCCCCAAAAACCAACAAAAAAAAAAAACAAAAACTGTAAATGTAACAGGGTCGTTCCGACCCTGTCACGGATAGTAGGACGTTCACACCCAAAATTGGACTGGGATGCCGTGGGATAGAGTTGGTCGCACTTACAAGGGTCGCTTCGCGTCAGCAGACATTTTGTATGAAACTATTGACTTTGTTGTTTACGTTTAATATTTTGTATAAAAGTATGTGGTTTAACATTTTGTATAAAAGTATGCGGTCTAATATTTTGTATAAAAAGATGTGGTTTAACGTTTTGTATAAAAGTATGCGGTTTAATATTTTGTATGAAAGTATGTGGTTTAACATTTTGTATGAAAGTATGCGGTTTAATATTTTGTATAAAAGTATGTGGTTTAATATTTTGTATAAAAGTATGCGGTTTAATATTTTGTATAAAAGTATGTGGTTTAATATTTTGTATAAAAGTATGCGGTTTAATATTTTGTATAAAAGTATGTGGTTTAATATTTTGTATAAAAGTATGCGGTTTAATATTTTGTATAAAAGTAGTATGATTTGTATAAAAGTATGCGGTTTAATATTTTGTATGACAGTATGCGGTTTAATATTTTGTATAAAAATATGCGGTTTAACATTTTGCATAAAAGTGTGCTGTTCAGTATTTTGTATAAAAGTACGCAGTCTAATATTGTGTGTTTTTACTAATTTGTATTGGCGTTTGTCAATTTGTACAATTGTGTCGTTTGGTCCAACGGACCATTTTGTATTATTATAATCCGTTAGGGAAGAGTGTTCCAATCAGCCCCCAACTCGTGAGGAAATGAGCCCCCAACCGACCAGTAGGACCGAACATAGAGTTTTACGCCGACGACAGTTGAAAGGCAGTCGACAACTCGACCGGTAGGTATTCGTGTCATAGGGTTGACGGTTACGACCGTCCGGGAATAGGAGGCCCCTGGCTGCACGTTCAGGAAAACATGTTTGTTAAGACTGAAATCCAAAATATTAAATTTACTCGGTTTAGTAACCTATTAGGTACTAGTTATAGAGAACGGCAAATTCGAATAAGCGGAGATCACGCTTTGGTCGCACTTGCAACTGTAAGGGACGACGGATGCCAGGGTCATTCAAAGGCCCGTCACCGTCCACGATATCATGGTACGGAGAATAACTAGAATAGGCTGGTGAAACGCTTTGACGACGTCGCAACTTCGCTTGAAACACGTAGAGACAATCGCTACTTACGCTAGGTAGGGTTGTCACCTTGGAACCAGTCTATCACTTCCCAGGCAGTTAGGACATATCACATATAACGTATGTATGTATGTATCCATTCGTGTGCGTGCCCCGCCGACAACTTCTTAGATAAAACCGCTTTGTTTATTGCAATGCGCAATTAATATGAACCCCCCTTTTTCGACATTCCCGCCGCCGTACCCCGCGCCCGAACCAGCGCATGCGACCCCTGGTTTTGTTCACCGTGATTAGCCGAATCCAACCATACGCTTTGAACCTCCGTCCGAATCCCCGCTGACCCGCGACAGTCACGCGAAGTCACTTAGAACGCTGTTGACACCCGCCGACGGGCACTGATAATTAATGATTTTCCGCTCTACTTCAAAAATAGGCAAATTACCCCTCATTGAATTTGTCTCGATGAGACATCTCCAAAAATACCCGGCGGGCCCCGCTCCGCCGCCCCGTTAACCCGTACGACCAATAAACGTGCCCCCCATCGTAGCCGCGACTCTCTCTAACTGCACTAATTGTAGTACCGTTTTTACTCCTACCGCCCCGATGGCGGTATCACCCCTCGTTCGAACCGCCGTTGGACGCTGAGTCCAACGATACCCGGCGGGCGTCGCTCCGCCCATCTGCTAACGCAGGAGAGCCCGCGAAGGCGCCCCATACTAATACATATGGGAACCCAAAAGTGGGCTCCAACCCGCTATTACGTCTACCCCCCTCGAGTTTGGTATCATTCGACCCCGTTTTCCGTCCTGGGACCGAATCTGGCCCCAGCCCCTCGAAAATCCTCCCGGATTCCCCTTGTCCCGCTACCCTTCCCACTCCCGTCTCGTGTCCTCGCTGTCCTTTCGCTTTTGTCCTCGTTTTCTCTCTCTCTAACCGACGTTTCTGGTCGGTTTTCTTTGTCGCTCTGTCGTCGTTGATGTTGTTGTTGTTTTTGGTGTGTTATGAGTATGTGTTTATCCTGAGCGACCTTTCTGTCGCTCAGGACGCCAATGTGTCTCATGTGTAGTGTATGTGTTTGTGCATGTGTTTGTGTGTATATATATATATATATATATATATATATATATATATATCTATATAGAGATATGTACGTGACCACATATAAGGACGCTGAAAAAACGGACGAACGAGGACACAATACACTGAAATTTGTTAAATTTCAGAGTTTTACGGACGGACAAAAGACGAACGCAGTAGACGAATGGGGGGGCGATCTAGGCCTTCCCGCAGGCCCTAAGGGCCTTGAACCAGGGCCCCCGCTCGGTTAGGGACACGATAAGGTTTGCCCCGCCTCTGGCCTCGAGTCGGACGCTCTCGCGTCGTCGGTTTCCCCCCGGCGAGACTTCGAAGTGCCAGCAATCGCATACAAATCCCAAATTAGCTCAAATTTTTCTAACATTTTTGGATGTCCTCGCGTACTAGGGTCATCTGCTAGATTCGATTTAGCTTAATTAGGACGTCGGCAAGTCGAGGACAACAAAGGCCGAGTTGATGTTTGCCGACTCGGGATATGCTGGGAAGAGCAAATAGTTCGAATTATGAGCAGATTGTCACGCTAATTGGGGCTGGAGAAGGAAATTGCGTGACCCAAAACCATTTGAAATAGTTTAAGTTACGCTGGGACCGGAAAGAGTTCAAATTTTGTTAGGATAGGATCTGATTTCGCTGGACATCCGGCGATGAGGACGGGAAATTGGAACTTCAAAATTTACTTTTCTTGGGAAAATCGGGACTAAAATCACAGATGGTCAACTTCCGAGTACTCGGAAGATTAGAGCTTAAAGTCGGCAAACTTAATTGAAGCCGACTCTCCCTAAGGACATCGACGGTTTACGGTAGCCGTCAAGATTCGACTTACCGGAAGTGTCCCCAATTGGACACTGGACAGAAGACCCAAAAGAGTGGGCGTCAAGAAGTCGCCGATGATTGGATGGCGACAAAATCGCTATCTTTAACTATGGGCGAAAAATTCGAGGCGACGACCAACGCGTCGACTCGTGGAATCAGTTCGACTTCGGCAGCGCGGAGTTCGGTCGACTCTACTGACCGGCTCCGACGCATTGTTTCTACATGTTTAGTTTTCCTGCAGCTCTGACTTTCTCGTTTTTCGTTTCGCTTCGGATTTACTCGATGGACGGAAGGTTTCCGCGCAGGTACTTACCTCGCGAAGGGGGTTCAGCTGGTGCTGCCCCAGGGATCAACAACCGTAAGTGTGAGGAAGGTCTTGCGACAACAGGGGTTTATTTTTCCTGTTGATGGAGGAGTAACAGACTGTTCGCTTAGTTTCCCTTGAATGTAGCGTGCCCCTCGTATTTAGGTAGAAATATTCTCATTCAGAGTCTAATCCCCAGTTCCCCGAAAAGCTACACACAACCCTTTTCTGGAATCAATTATTACTATCGAGTTCCGACGTGGGAAGCGTTAGGCGATTCGGGATGTGCCCGTAGAGAGTGCAGTGAGAACTGATCAAACCTGTTCGAAGTCTTTCTGATTCCCCGTGGTCTTAGGTAAGGTACAACAAATTGGACGCCTCTCGTCCAAGTTTTACATGACTTGGTTCCTTCGAGGTAGGATCAACGAATTTTCCTGAGTCGACCACGGTAAAATTTCTTGAACGTGCATACCACAACCTAAGGATTTATTCGATGATTTGTTTGGACGGTTTTCCAAATTTGTAGCTTAGTTGAACGTTCAACGCTCATGCCGTGTTTGAGCTTGAACAGAAACGTAGCTTAGGGACGAAGGACTAGCCTCCGTCGGGCTTTAGGAAGCCCTTAAACTTTCTTCTTTTAGTGAGTTAAGAAAATTTGTGATCATAAAAGACGGATCAAATTTCTAGGCACTCCAGCTTGAGTCTAAGGTCTTTGCTGCTTTTATCGTATGTTGTCTCGGAATAGTTTTACTTGAATGTTTGAATTTGATCTTGGAGCACATAGACAATTTACTCAGTAGACATCTTGTCGTACGTTAATAGCGTTAGGACGACTGACCGAAATACCTCTAGGTGTTCCCCTTGCCCCCGAGTAATCAAAAAAGAGCTGGAGGAACTCGCCCCCAGCTGAACAAAATTTAGTCGACTCGGACTGACGGTGCCGATGGGGCATCGTTTGGCGGTAATACACCAGTTTTGGACGCCGATAAAAATGCCATCAAAGCAATTAAGTTTACCAGCGTCTACTATTACAGTTCGCAATGGTTTTCCATAGAGACCATTTCCGAAAAAAGGAAACAGAATTAAAACTTTACCCCGGAACCTTTACTAAAAGTTGCCCTCGCGGGAGGAAAACATTGTGCCCCCGCCTTTAAACAAAATTTTAATACTTTCCAAAACTAAAGAAAACTTACCTCCTTGCCCGGGCCATTTCGGCCCCAAACTGGGCGAGTGCAAAACCCCTTTTTCCTTTTGGAGCGAGTTGATCGCTGAGTTTAGCTTTTCTTTGATTTTTACTCGGTTTGCCCGTTAGGCTATGTACTATGTATGCCCAGTTTTGCTTTCTCTATACTTTCAGTATCAGCCCGTTATATTTTCCCGTATCGTGAATTGAACCTGCACGGAGAATTTAAGTCCGCTGCAGTTTTACATGTCTTAACCATTCAGCCATAGGAACACACCAACGTTTATTATTGAGTCGATGATAACTCAACTGCAGTACACTGCAGTTGAGACACTGCAATAACGCAGTGAAATGAAAAGAGCATCGTTAGAGAGAATATTTTGTATAAAAGTATGTGGTTTAATATTTTGTATAAAAGTATGTGGTTTAATATTTTGTATAAAAGTATGTGGTTTAATATTTTGTATAAAAGTATGTGGTTTAATATTTTGTATAAAAGTATGCGGTTTAATATTTTGTATAAAAATATGTGGTTTAATATTTTGTATGAAAGTATGCGGTTTAATATTTTGTATAAAAGTATGTGGTTTAATATTTTGTATAAAAGTATGCGGTTTAATATTTTGTATAAAAATATGTGGTTTAATATTTTGTATGAAAGTATGTGGTTTAATATTTTGTATAAAAGTATGCGGTTTAATATTCTGTATGATTTGTATAAAAGTATGCGGTTTAATATTTTGTATGACAGTATGCGGTTTAATATTTTGTATAAAAATATGCGGTTTAACATTTTGCATAAAAGTGTGCTGTTCAGTATTTTGTATAAAAGTACGCAGTCTAATATTGTGTGTTTTTACTAATTTGTATTGGCGTTTGTCAATTTGTACAATTGTGTCGTTTGGTCCAACGGACCATTTTGTATTATTATAATCCGTTAGGGAAGAGTGTTCCAATCAGCCCCCAACTCGTGAGGAAATGAGCCCCCAACCGACCAGTAGGACCGAACATAGAGTTTTACGCCGACGACAGTTGAAAGGCAGTCGACAACTCGACCGGTAGGTATTCGTGTCATAGGGTTGACGGTTACGACCGTCCGGGAATAGGAGGCCCCTGGCTGCACGTTCAGGAAAACATGTTTGTTAAGACTGAAATCCAAAATATTAAATTTACTCGGTTTAGTAACCTATTAGGTACTAGTTATAGAGAACGGCAAATTCGAATAAGCGGAGATCACGCTTTGGTCGCACTTGCAACTGTAAGGGACGACGGATGCCAGGGTCATTCAAAGGCCCGTCACCGTCCACGATATCATGGTACGGAGAATAACTAGAATAGGCTGGTGAAACGCTTTGACGACGTCGCAACTTCGCTTGAAACACGTAGAGACAATCGCTACTTACGCTAGGTAGGGTTGTCACCTTGGAACCAGTCTATCACTTCCCAGGTAGTTAGGACATATCACATATAACGTATGTATGTATGTATCCATTCGTGTGCGTGCCCCGCCGACAACTTCTTAGATAAAACCGCTTTGTTTATTGCAATGCGCAATTAATATGAACCCCCCTTTTTCGACATTCCCGCCGCCGTACCCCGCGCCCGAACCAGCGCATGCGACCCCTGGTTTTGTTCACCGTGATTAGCCGAATCCAACCATACGCTTTGAACCTCCGTCCGAATCCCCGCTGACCCGCGACAGTCACGCGAAGTCGCTTAGAACGCTGTCGACAACCGCCGACGGGCACTGATAATTAGTGATTTTCCGCTCTACTTCGAAAATAGGCAAATTACCCCTCATTGAATTTGTCTCGATGAGACATCTCCAAAAATACCCGGCGGGCCCCGCTCCGCCGCCCCGTTAACCCGTACGACCAATAAACGTGCCCCCCATCGTAGCCGCGACTCTCTCTAACTGCACTAATTATAGTACCGTTTTTACTCCTACCGCCCCGATGGCGGTATCACCCCTCGTTCGAACCGCCGTTGGACGCTGAGTCCAATGATACCCGGCGGGCGTCGCTCCGCCCATCTGCTAACGCAGGAGAGCCCGCGAAAGCGCCCCATACTAATACATATGGGAACCCAAAAGTGGGTTCCAACCCGCTTTTACGTCTACCCCCCTCGAGTTTGGTATCATTCGACCCCGTTTTCCGTCCTGAGACCGAATCTGGCCCCAGCCCCTCGAAAATCCGCCCGGATTCCCCTTGTCCCGCTACCCTTCCCACTCCCGTCTCGTGTCCTCGCTGTCCTTTCGCTTTTGTCCTCGTTTTCTCTCTCTCTAACCGACGTTTCTGGTCGGTTTTCTTTGTCGCTCTGTCGTCGTTGATGTTGTTGTTGTTTTTGGTGTGTTATGAGTATGTGTTTATCCTGAGCGACCTTTCTGTCGCTCAGGACGCCAATGTGTCTCATGTGTAGTGTATGTGTTTGTGCATGTGTTTGTGTATATATATATATATATATATATCTATATAGAGATATGTACGTGACCACATATAAGGACGCTGAAAAAACGGACGAACGAGGACACAATACACTGAAATTTGTTAAATTTCAGAGTTTTACGGACGGACAAAAGACGAACGCAGTAGACGAATGGGGGGGCGATCTAGGCCTTCCCGCAGGCCCTAAGGGCCTTGAACCAGGGCCCCCGCTCGGTTAGGGACACGATAAGGTTTGCCCCGCCTCTGGCCTCGAGTCGGACGCTCTCGCGTCGTCGGTTTCCCCCCGGCGAGACTTCGAAGTGCCAGCAATCGCATACAAATCCCAAATTAGCTCAAATTTTTTCTAACATTTTTGGATGTCCTCGCGTACTAGGGTCATCTGCTAGATTCGATTTAGCTTAATTAGGACGTCGGCAAGTCGAGGACAACAAAGGCCGAGTTGATGTTTGCCGACTCGGGATATGCTGGGAAGAGCAAATAGTTCGAATTATGAGCAGATTGTCACGCTAATTGGGGCTGGAGAAGGAAATTGCGTGACCCAAAACCATTTGAAATAGTTTAAGTTACGCTGGGACCGGAAAGAGTTCAAATTTTGTTAGGATAGGATCTGATTTCGCTGGACATCCGGCGATGAGGACGGGAAATTGGAACTTCAAAATTTACTTTTCTTGGGAAAATCGGGACTAAAATCACAGATGGTCAACTTCCGAGTACTCGGAAGATTAGAGCTTAAAGTCGGCAAACTTAATTGAAGCCGACTCTCCCTAAGGACATCGACGGTTTACGGTAGCCGTCAAGATTCGACTTACCGGAAGTGTCCCCGATTGGACACCGGACAGAAGACCCAAAAGAGTGGGCGTCAAGAAGTCGCCGATGATTGGATGGCGACAAAATCGCTATCTTTAACTATGGGCAAAAAATTCGAGGCGACGACCAACGCGTCGACTCGTGGAATCAGTTCGACTTCGGCAGCGCGGAGTTCGGTCGACTCTACTGACCGGCTCCGACGCATTGTTTCTACATGTTTAGTTTTCCTGCAGCTCTGACTTTCTCGTTTTTCGTTTCGCTTCGGATTTACTCGATGGACGGAAGGTTTCCGCGCAGGTACTTACCTCGCGAAGGGGGTTCAGCTGGTGCTGCCCCAGGGATCAACAACCGTAAGTGTGAGGAAGGTCTTGCGACAACAGGGGTTTATTTTTCCTGTTGATGGAGGAGTAACAGACTGTTCGCTTAGTTTCCCTTGAATGTAGCGTGCCCCTCGTATTTAGGTAGAAATATTCTCATTCAGAGTCTAATCCCCAGTTCCCCGAAAAGCTACACACAACCCTTTTCTGGAATCAATTATTACTATCGAGTTCCGACGTGGGAAGCGTTAGGCGATTCGGGATGTGCCCGTAGAGAGTGCAGTGAGAACTGATCAAACCTGTTCGAAGTCTTTCTGATTCCCCGTGGTCTTAGGTAAGGTACAACAAATTGGACGCCTCTCGTCCAAGTTTTACATGACTTGGTTCCTTCGAGGTAGGATCAACGAATTTTCCTGAGTCGACCACGGTAAAATTTCTTGAACGTGCATACCACAACCTAAGGATTTATTCGATGATTTGTTTGGACGGTTTTCCAAATTTGTAGCTTAGTTGAACGTTCAACGCTCATGCCGTGTTTGAGCTTGAACAGAAACGTAGCTTAGGGACGAAGGACTAGCCTCCGTCGGGCTTTAGGAAGCCCTTAAACTTTCTTCTTTTAGTGAGTTAAGAAAATTTGTGATCATAAAAGACGGATCAAATTTCTAGGCACTCCAGCTTGAGTCTAAGGTCTTTGCTGCTTTTATCGTATGTTGTCTCGGAATAGTTTTACTTGAATGTTTGAATTTGATCTTGGAGCACATAGACAATTTACTCAGTAGACATCTTGTCGTACGTTAATAGCGTTAGGACGACTGACCGAAATACCTCTAGGTGTTCCCCTTGCCCCCGAGTAATCAAAAAGAGCTGGAGGAACTCGCCCCCAGCTGAACAAAATTTAGTCGACTCGGACTGACGGTGCCGATGGGGCATCGTTTGGCGGTAATACACCAGTTTTGGACGCCGATAAAAATGCCATCAAGGCAATTAAGTTTACCAGCGTATACTATTACAGTTCGCAATGGTTTTCCATAGAGACCATTTCCAAAAAAAGGAAACAGAATTAAAACTTTACCCCGGAACCTTTACTAAAAGTTGCCCTCGCGGGAGGAAAACATTGTGCCCCCGCCTTTAAACAAAATTTTAATACTTTCCAAAACTAAAGAAAACTTACCTCCTTGCCCGGGCCATTTCGGCCCCAAACTGGGCGAGTGCAAAACCCCTTTTTCCTTTTGGAGCGAGTTGATCGCTGAGTTTAGCTTTTCTTTGATTTTTACTCGGTTTGCCCGTTAGGCTATGTACTATGTATGCCCAGTTTTGCTTTCTCTATACTTTCAGTATCAGCCCGTTATATTTTCCCGTATCGTGAATTGAACCTGCACGGAGAATTTAAGTCCGCTGCAGTTTTACATGTCTTAACCATTCAGCCACAAGAACACATCGACTTTTGTTATTGAGTCGATAATAACTCAACTGCAGTACACTGCAGTTGAGACACTGCAATAACGCAGTGAAATGAAAGGAGCATCGTTAGAGAGAGGCAGAAGGCCGATAACCAAGGACAAACCAAAAGACGCCGAAGCGTCCGGGACCGTTCGCCCCGGTCTCAGATAACAAGAAAACAACCCCGAGATCAGGTTAGGGGATTGTCCGAAGCCGTTTCGCATCCCGGCCGGCCCCTACCGCCCTGAAAACAGGCTTAATTCGCCCCCCCACTTGTTCAGTCAGTCGTCTTACTAAGTAGGTAAGGACACCAAACATTATAGGGCAAATTCATACCGAGGCACCAATGTGAACTTGTCTAAAGGATAAACATTCGGAGTAAATATACCTTTATTTGCCCCTCCCGGCTAGGCTGTCGAGCTTGTGCATTCAGTTCTGAGCATTGTGTCTTCCCCGCCTGCTTGAGTAGTCGTCGCCCCGAGCGACCTGCATTTAGGAGCGTTTTCTGAAGCACTCTAGGGCCCCTGCTTAGTGCACTTCATAGCTGAGTAGCTCGCTAGTATTGAGTCGAAGCAGGGATAACCGCCCCTAGTTCGCACCCTGGCGAATAACCGTACGCTCCTCCCTTGTTCTTTTCGTTTTACGTCCCATGCCACTATGTTGTGTCGAACCGCATTGACCATAGTGAGGTATTACTCGGCTTCTCCGATCCGTTTTTTATTAGTCCCGCAACTAGGGAACACTCGCCCCTCGATAACTGTTCATCTATGTGAATAAACTTTGTATCGTAGACACTGCGTTCAGACTTATGTCACTCCGAGACGCTAGGAATTTTGGTTTTCTCTATGATTCGTCCATTCGGACGAGCAGACCGTGCTCGCCATGGCTTGAGTGCGAGAATGCCGCAAGCCCTGACGAGTAAGGCCTTCTATTCAATTTGTTTGATATTTTGCTGGAACAAAGGAGTAATAACTAAAGAACCCAGTTGAAAATTTACCTCGTCGTCAGCAATAATTCGAAAAGGTCAATAGGAATTTTGAATACTTTCCTCGAAATAGGATTTATCGAAAAGCGCAGGCCACGCCATTGATAATCCGACATTAAACACTCAGGGCTCGTCGGAACCCTGTGGGGGCCACATAGGTCAATGCTCTAACACGGAGCATGCCGAGATTTTACCGGAGCAGATCAGCTTGAGCTTCAAATTTCTAGGGACATTTTCATGTTTTATTTCAAAACTCACTACGCCAAAACCGAATTTAACAACTTCCGATGAGTCTAAGATAGGGAATAGCGGCTAAGCTCCATGACCTGCGAGCAGGTGTCGGTGCTAGCCTCCCTGGGGGACCTCAGGAATCATACCCGATACTAGACACGTGCGCAACCCTTCGGGCGGGGTCCGAACACACCCCGTGAAGCGCGCCTGCGGCCTGCTAAGCTCCGTAGCTTCTTGGGTCTGACCAAGAATAGGTTCAAAATTTAGTATTCACGGTCCACCCTTGAGGTTACGATAGCCGGGGTCGTATGGGCATGGTGTTAGGAAGTTGCGCCATGCAGCTGCGTCACCGGTTATTACATTATTTTTAAATTGGTTTTTCTTATAAACTAGCTTTCTCCGTAAATTTATGATTTAAAAATCCTTTAAATTCGGCCACTCCGTACCCCCTAGGACCAGTTTCTTCGTTCTTTCCAAATGAAGAGTTTCCACCTCGTTAGCTTCAACGGATGGATGATTAAAATGCACTGATTTGGTTTTATTTGATTTCCTAAAAATCTTATAGCCATCGTATGTAAAATAGACATCTAGAAATTCGAATAACTGGTTAGCAAAGCTGTTAGGGTTTACATTGCCGAAATATCTAACTTTGGACAGTTACAATATTCCGACTTGATCACATGAGTGAAATTTCATCAAAAAATATCAATACGACTACGGTGCGAAAATACGCCAAATTAGATTGTTTGACTTCGGATATATATTGCTTTGTATGCGCCGCGATTCACTTATCATACGCTAAACAGAAAATTCTATATATTTGCAAAAATTATTTTTGTTTACAAATTAGTATTTTGGAAAGATATCATCTGTTATGCGTTTTAATGGCGAAATCTCAATCAATCTTATTGAGCAAATAAACCGCTATTGAGAAAGCTGATTTTAAAATAAATCATTTGGAAAACAGCAAATTCTGTTTCTTCGATAGGTATGGAATAATGTTCACGATAAACGTAACGTAGTCGGTATGATTCTAAAAACCGTTTTTTAGTATTAATGACATTGTTTGGATTAGAATCACCAAAGTCAATCCTCTCGGTATATGTAATTCTCACCTTTCGTACTTGAATTTATCAGAATTTCAAAAAGGGATATTTTTTATATATTTGGTAAATTTTAACTCTTATTTAGGAAATTAATTTCTATTATCACAAGGAAAAATTTCCTTCATATGTAGGTTGTTTTTTCTTGATAATACAGCTATGAAATTATTTCATATTATCATCGGAAAAAATTTCTTTTGTTGAACGAATGTTGAAAGAATTGAAGGAATGTTGTAACGGAAATATTGCTTTAATAGTAAAGGAAATCAGTACTGCATATTTAATGCTAATTTCATTTAGGACATATATATTTCTTGTAATTTTTCGCATTTAAAATAAATGAAAAATTTCCGTTATATAAAAGAATAATTTCTCAAATTGCCTTAATGTTGCCATTCAGTACTAAAATTTTATAGGATATTTTCTCTTTAATAATATAATTTTTCGCTTTTATAGTAAAGGGATATTACCTTTATATTAAGGAATAATTTGTTAAGTTCCCTTAATGTTAATAAAAATATTCTTTTACATTCAGCACTAATATTTTATTTCCTTTAATAATATTCAGTACTAAGATTAACGGTGCACTTTTTGTGAGCTTCTTGAACAAGAATTCAGCATAAATATTTACAAATTTTTTGCACCGCCATCAAAAATTAGCTCCCTCCGGATACTTCTCCACGCGAACATTATCAAAGTTAACGTGTTGCCTTTTAAAACGTTGCGCCGCGCTACAATTATCGATCCCATATTTCCTGAATTTTATGTGCCATATAGCCCTGAGGGGGGTAAATACAATGACCATGAAGTTCTTGGAATATTAAGGCAAGGTCGACATGCATGGCGTATACTAAGCGTAGCCCGGGGCCTCAGCCACTGAAATCCCTCTCTAAGCCGTTCCTTATGTTACGACTATCAGGATCACTTGGCCATTTTGAAGCTAACTATTTTACAGTTATATTTCAAGGTCGCCCGGAACGTCGCAAAGTGAGCGAACAAAATAAGGGCAAACGTTCAATGTAATGCACACCGTGACACAACTGTCATTTTTTTCGGTGTCCCCATGAAATGATTGGCTTGATTTTGCGCACATATACAGTGTCAATGTTGTAATGTTAGGAGCTTTTTGTGCCACTTAGACTGTATGGCTAATAAATAATAGTTATGTATTGGTAGCTTTGTATCACGCTCAATAAAGTTGACATTGATAAATTTACTAATCAAAATACATACAAAAACAAAATGCAAAAATTATATTAACGCAATTTTAACCGTAAATAGAAATTTAAACATCATTAAATACAAATGTGCTGGGCAGTGTTATACTCTTCACTAATGCACCCTTGGTATAATCATGCTCAATATTTTCAGTACTGAAGGAGTTTTGAGTTACCGTCCGCTAGCGTTAGTCACTGACCTTAACGTCGACTGCTTTTGATCTAATTATGGCTTTTATATTTTAATACCTTCGGCACGGTTATATGGTATTATGGTTATATGGTATTTTGTCCCATTTAGCCCAGCCAAAGCCGAAGCTCAGCCCAGGCTTACAATTAAACTTTAAAATTTTGTCCTAATGTGCTAGTGCCAGCTTCCCCCGCATGACCTGATCCCAATGTAGCTCCGTTCGCAAGTATACTTTTAAAAATGCATATAATGGCAAAATAATAACATAAAAGTGTAAATAGGAGTAGTTAAAAGTAATTACGCAAGCGTTTCGGTTGCATTATGCGTATTTCGTCAGTGTTATGCAAGAGCGACGTATCTCCAAAAAGTTAGTTTTGAAAAACGTATTCAAACTTTCAGGACTTTCTGCAAATCGTAGGGGCAAGTTACAGTTTTAGTTTTTTTCTTGGACTTATTGTCATATTACAATGATCAGTCGGGAAGTTTTTAAGTGGCGTACTACGACTTACTGCAGTTTTGCGCTATTTTTTAGGGTTACGTCACTTTTGGTTACAAAAATTTCTTTGATTATTTCTGTTACGTCAAGAAAGTTGTAGTTACGCGAAACTTGACTTCCAGAAAGTTGGAATTACGCCAATTTTGAACAAAACATATTTTTCAACGCTTATAGATATAGAAAATTGCCAGTCAAAGAATAAATGATTTGTCAGCTATCCTAGATATACAGAACAAGTGAATATATTCTCAAAGTTGCATAATCTTAAACAGTTACAGAAAAATGTTAAGAGCGCTGATAAGTGGCCACTTGAACTACATTCGAAAAAGTCAAATTTCATTGATAGTTAACTGCTGGGTAGTTATTGCCTGTGAAATACAACCATGCTTTGTATTTTAAAGTGGCAACTTGTCAACGTAAAGATTCAATCAAAATATTTTAAAACACGCAGATTCCAATGATGTAGTTTTTCGTAAAATGCTAAAATTGGAGTTACGCCACTTTTGCATAGAACCGACGATATATCACTTGAGATTAAAGGCAAACCACTCATGACATAACGCTATATATAATTCATGAAACAAGTACAACTGCAAAAAATAGCATAAGAATCATGTTAATACCGGCGAATTAGAAGCTCAACAAGACAAGTAAATACAAAATATAAAACAAGTAAACAACAAAAAATGAAATAACGACTAAATAAACTGCATACAAATAATATTTCAATTAAACAAAGAATATACGAAGGCGTGCGCGTTTACAACTAACACAAAATTGAAACAAAAAGCCGTCCGAACAGCTGCAATATAAAAACCAGCAAATCTACATATGTAAACATTGTATCAGTGAAAAATTAAAAACCAAATTTAAGGTACTAAAAACCATGACACAACAGACAACGCGTTTCTCCATATACATACTAAACTTATGCCTTTGATAAAACCTAGATGCGTATATAAACATTTAAGAATTATTGCCAAGCAGGGTCGGAACCAGGATTTGAGACTCTTCCATCCCCCGAACTATGATTTGAGAGAACCTACAATGTGAAGAGCCGCCCGAGGCTCCGCACCAACTAAGCCTTTTCCCCTGCCGCGCGGCGAATGCGCGCTGCAAATTTAGTAAAATTTGGCAAAATTCGATAAAAATGTAACAAATATGGTAAAATTGAGAAAAAATTTAGCAAAATAGAGGAACGTTTGCAAAATACAGAACTTTCAGTGCTTCTTTTCTGAGGACAAATTCAAACACTAGTCTGCTCGAAGTGATCAAAAATTCAAAAATGTGACGGTACTCCCGATTGGGGGGGCTGCTCACGATGGCCCTGTGGCCGAGTTTTGATGGATTAGCATACATCACTAACAAACCCTGCGCCGTAATAAGTTGTCCCTAATCAACTAATATGAATTAACATTTAGAAATACTATAGTTAAAATTAAAAAAGTTTTTGAAAGCCGTCAACTTATCATGGTTTAAGTCAAATCTTACACTAGAATTTGCTGTGAGACAATGTTCAGTCGATGCTGTTCGGTAATATATCGTGAACAATAAATGTTTACGCTTGACAAAAAAATAATAATAAAGTTTAGATGGCATCAGCTACATACTAGTTTGGTTCATGACAAATATATTTCTACGAACGGTGCTAAAATGTCATTTTTGGAAGTTTAGATATTAGGATCTTTAGGTCCCTGGCGGGAAGATACAAACAGGAGCTAAAGAGAGATGGATGAGGGTGATACGGATAACGACATGCCCAATCAGACTATAGGCAGACCACATAGGCCTTTTGCTGCAAGCACACAACATAAAATATATTGTTGTCAACAATTCAAACAACTTGCCAATTTCAATCAATAAAAATTTTTAAATTAAAGAATAACATTTTGCTGCCAATAATACGTAGTTTTAAAACTTACTAAAGCAAAAGTTTACAGCAAAATTGTTACGAAATACTTTAGATGAATGATGGCATGAATAAACACATAGCTGATTTGTCGGTAGCATTTTGAAAACTGTGGGGGGACTTTGAGGACCTCCATCTTCATTAACAGGGTAAATTTCAATGTGGGGGAAGAAAATTTTGTTCTACATGCTAAATATTTCCATATTTTCACGTACTTATGTTGAATTGTGGTAGAAACGTTTTCTGGCTATAAAACATTAGAATTAGAAATAGTACAAAATTAATATTTAAGAAATAATTACGATACAGAGAATATAAATTGTGACAATTTAATCAATCATGGATTAAACTGAACATGGAAGTTTGGAAGTTTCGTAACAAAAGTGAGGAAAAATTCGACGAACGTGGGCAGTGGGTTTTCAATATAGTCATCAAGACATACCGAAACCATTTCAACCAGGAAACAAACAAACTACCAAGATTAAAGAACCTAACTAAATGAGTCAACAGAATCTGGGCTCTCCAAATTGGGAGGGGCGAGGGTGGGGATTCCTGGCATTTTCAAATGTCACCCGGTTCGAGCCTCCTGGTAAATGATTGGGATCCCCCGGCTGATCGCCAATGGCAAAAATTTTTTAGTTTCTACTTCGTAAAAAATCCAATTGACATAAAATTTGTTTTAAGATCCCGAAATTTTGTCAAAATCTGCTTCAAAATAGCTTTTTCTCCCCATGAAAAGCGTTTTCACAGCAGCTCTGTCATGACTATTTACCCTTTTTCTGTTGACAAAATGCCCTTGGAACAATTGGGCGGTCCCTATTCCGAACCAGCCAACCCCCCAGTTCATGCCCCCCCATGGCAAAATTTTCAAAGAATGGAGAGCCCAGAAAGTAAGCAGTGGAATTTTATGCAATATTTTAATACAATTAGCCTACAGCGTTTAATATTGTAAAGGGTGTCTATGTGCTCGTTGGATAAGTACAAACCGTGACACAAAAAATATATTTTTGATTACGTCCTTTCGTCAGATTCCATATGAACGTCGTTACTTACACATCGCTCGACCAAGTTGGGTTTAGCGCAAATTCCGCTGTCATTATTGCAACACTTACTATAATTATTATTTCTACATGGGTACGCGGATCTTGGAATCGGCAGAATGCTAACGTCATGAAAATAGCGATGGGCGAGCGCCGTTTTAGCCGTTATGCGTCGATCCGGATCGTAGGTGAACATTTGCTGAAATAAACAAAATTTGAAGTAAATAAAAGACATCAAGCCTTCGACATATTTTTAAATCTTGCGCTGATGCATCTTTTAGTTCAATGTAAAAATGTAAAAAAAATAACTTTAACCAAAAATTAACTTCCCGACAGAAATGACCGCTGCTGGGTGAATATATGCTCTAAGTGCTGGAAAAATGCTATTACACATAGCACGCCTCCACCACTACTAATATACATAGCACTGCTTCTCCACTGCTATTATACATAGCACCCCTCCACCACTGCTAATATACATAGCACTCCTTCTCCACTGCTATTATACATAGCACTCCTCCCTCCACCACTGCTAATATACATAGCACTCCTTCTCCACTACTAATATACATAGCACTCCTTCTCCATTGCTATTATACATAGCACTCCTCCTCCACTGCTAATATACATAGCATTAATCCACTGCTACTATACATAGCACTCCTCCTCCACTGCTATTATACATAGCCCTCCTCCACTGCTATTCTACATAGCACTCCTCCACCACTGCTAATATACATAGCACTCCTCCACCACTGCTAATATACATAGCAGTCCTCCACCACTGCTAATATACATAGCATTCCTGCACTGCTATTATACATAGCACTCCTCCTCCACTGCTAATATACATAGCACCCCTTCTCCACTGCTATTATACATATCACTCCTCCAACACTGCTAATATACATAGCACTCCTTCTCCACTGTTATTATACATAGCAATCTTCCACCACTGCTAATATACACAGCACTCCTTCTCCACTGCTATCATACATATCACTCCTTGTCCACTGCTACTATACACAGAATTCCTCCACAGCTATTATACATATCACTCCTCCTCCACTGCTATTATACATAGCAGCCCTCCACCACTGCTAATGTACATAGCATTCCTCTACTGCTATTATACATTGCACTCCTCCTCCACTGCTATTATACATAGCACTCCTGCTCCACTGCTATTATACATAACACTCCTCCACCACTGCTAATATACGTAGCATTCTTCCACTGCTATTATACATAGCACTTTTCCACCACTGCTAATATACATAGCACTCCTTCTCCTGTGTTACTAACATAACACGCCTCCACCATTGCTAATAAGCACTCCTTCTCCACTGCTATTATACATAGCACTTCTTCTCCACTGCTATCATACATAGCACTCCTCGCCCACTGCTAATATACACAGAACTCCTTCACCACCGCTATTATCCATAGCACTCATCCTCTACTGCTCGTTTACTCAAATTTAGCACTCAACAGATTCCAGTATGTACAGCTTCATAATGCTATAGCAAAATATTGACACCACTATTATAGACACTCTGTATGTAGTTTCTTATTATTCTTGGATAGCCGGATACGATAACAAGATCTACATAAACGATGTATGGAGACATTCCGAAATGGCTATTATCTAAAAGCTCATTGCCGTGTCACTCAACTGCGCCCAATCAACACATGCCTTCAATGTTTTTCTTCAAGCCCGCTTTTCATCAACCAGCAAAGATAATGATTTGATACGATATGAGGTAATGTATCAAGCACTTAGCCACACTTTGACTATCACGTTTTGTTTGCACGATCCTTATATCCACATAAGCCTTAGACATGGTTTTCTACACGATAAACGTGTTTGCCGCTGCTATTAATCCAATCGCAGATGCTATAAACCACAATCTATAATCCAATGCTTTTTGTTATGCACATAATCTTCGACTAAACGATTCAGCAGATCAAGTCTTATTGGCTATTACTCAAAATTCGAAATTTAGTACGTTAAATGGGTTGATGGCACAGCGACCGAAGCATTTATTTGCATGCGCAATGATAAATTTTAGCGTGTCCGTCCGTCGGACTAGTTTTTTTCTAAATATCTCAGAACTGGTAACTTATATAGTCTGGTCCTTCACCTTATATAGATTCCATCTAGGCAACCCACCCATAGGGTATGGTGGACCCCTTTAAAATACCTCCTCAATTTATGTGACGAAGAGAAAATGCGTGTTTTAGTTATATCTCAAATCTTAATCTTGTTTCAAAAGATATTACATGTATGTCCTCCTGGATAAGACCTACAACTTTGTTTTGTAAAAAACCTTTCGCCAGACTCGCGGGTTATAAAATAGGAGCACAAAATCGGATCACAAAGAAGTCATTTTAACACTTTATATAACATATTTTTAAGGTAATCGTTAATTATCATCATATGGTCACTATAAAGGTTGCTGGGTCACTGAAAACAATAAACCAATTTATGTGACCAGTTTGCCCTTTTTGTAAAGGTGCTGAATCATATGAGAATTCCCTCCAAAAACCACACATAGTTCATTATTTTAAATTGTCACATTTTGTTGCATCTGTTGTTACCAGGTTTTCGAAGATGCTGAAAACGTTGAAGTGGTTTATTTTAGTACATCTATGACCGATGCACTCATTTTACAATGTCGCTGCGTGCTATTGACTCGCTTAAGCCATGCATGATTTCGTGATTTTCAACGTAATGTTATAATTTTTTGTATTTGCGGTAATACAGGGATGCTGAAAACAATGTGATGATCCACTTGAATGTATCTGTTACCAATGTACCGTTTTTGGCACCTTTGGTACTGCATTCCCTACGACCCACCTTCTAGTTTTATACATTTTTCTTCGACAATAATTAAATAACTATTGATAAAAGAAACAACTGAATGGCTTAGACAAAATTGCGATCAGTCCTCAATTATCTACAATCCATTGAGTGCAGCATAATGAGCATACACAAATGAGTAATGATATTAATTTATAAAAGATGTTTTTCCAGAAAAACCATATGCTCAATTGGCATTCTGGCATTTACGAATATTGCTTTCATAAGCAAGCTCAAAACATAAACTATAGTTCGTTCCAGAACAACAGATAGACAAGATTCGTTCAATATGTAGCTCAATCACTGGTTTGCTTTATTCACACCCTTAAACCAGATCGGTTTATTTACTCCGATGATACAGATGCCAACCGCAAGATTTACTCTTTGGTATTTTTGCTCATCCTAACTTCCGCGCCCAGGTTACTTATCTGCGCGACTAAAAATAAGACAATTCCTCCTTTCTGGGCGAAAAATATTCGAATTTTTAGTTGTAGAGCTCTAAAAGTTAATAAATGTCTCCCCTGGAACTAAAAACGCCCAAAATTGCAATCGGTCGTTAGGTTTCGCTATATAATATAATTATAGAATATTGGCTGTGAATTAGTTATTCATAGCATTTCTGCATTTTCCAGGCCTTAGTTCAGCTGGTGTCCCCCAGTTTGACCTGGACGGGAAACAGAATCGTTCGTCTGTCAATTCTTTTCTGGAGGCCCAAGCAGTTTTGCGGCAGTTCGGGAAAGCCAGAGACAAATAATCAAACCTTATTATAATGAAATGTACAAGAATTTCGGTCTAAAGCATAATTTAATTTCTGGACTATTTTGTTCTCTAGCGCTACAGCCGTTAAAAAACCCAACATTCTGCAGGCTATAATACACATGCATTGCGAAAATTGAACCATATACCTGTAATTAGTCACTACTTGTATGCATAATAAATTCCTGCAATTACGGTCTGTCGTTAGGCTTTATTACATAATATATATTGATATGTAATATCAACTGTGATCAGTTATTATAACATTTCCGCATTTTCCAATCCCCTTATTCAGCTGACTGTCCCTCGGTTTGACCTGGGTGAAATGGAATCGCTGTAGTTTGACATGGGTGTTAAACTGAATCGCTGCGTGCAGTTTAATCTGGCCCACCCCCAAGTACATTCACGGAAAAAATAGGAGGTACACAAAAACGGAAGTTAGAACGTTAGTTTTCAAACTAACGTAAAATGTAGAAAATATCGTATATATATTGTTAGAGGACGAATTTTTTGCCTTGGTTTATGAAAGAATGTAAACGCAAACGAACGTTGTAACGATCGTTTATTAACGGACATTTTTGCTTTCGTTTTTATGCACTTATTTCTGTCTGTCACTGTACTTTCGCGGCAGTTCGAGAAAATCAGAGACAATAAATAATCAAAACTGTATACTGACACTTGTATGAATTTCGGCTCATAGCATGGTTTGTTCTCTAGCGCTAAAGCTTTTACCAATGTCACAATTCTGCAATCTATAATATACATGCACATAATTGAACAATATATTATAGTGTTGAAATTTCGTTTTGTCTGTCGGTGTAACTCACAACTCATCTTCGCGTGGGTAGATTTCGTATCGACAATATTTTTGATCCCAAAATAGTTTAAGCAATCAGATGTGTTCATTAGTTGAACGTTGAGGACTCCGCACCATCTGCCGGGTAAAAATGGCAAAACTGGTTTTTAAAAATGGTTCCTCGCCAAAATTGATTACACCCGTGTTTCGCGACACAGGCTGCATAAAGAAAACTGGAAGCACTACGAGGGCTGATGCCGAGATATGCAGCTTTGCTGAACAGGAACTTTATATAGCCGCTGTTGGACCACATATTGTTCGTCGACCCCTTTTCAAAAAGAGCAATTTTTCAAATTGCGGTGTTTTCGGGTGTTTATCTCTTACCACGAATGTTTATTATGTTATTAAGCACGCTGAATACATTGATTTTGTAACAGCATTGCTATATCTTACGCTTTCGGGGGTTTGCGGAGTTTCCGGACCAACTAACCAGATTTCCAGAGTGTTTCTTGTCTTTGTTTTTGGCTATAATATTGCGTACAGTTAGTCAACAATAGTCTATATATATTATAGATTTTTAGTATGCTGAATACGATGATTTGGTTATCTAGAACGCATAATGTCTATTCCTTCAAGTGGAATTCAATGGTATATGGTCGACAAAACCGATTTCAACAATATAGCGGCTTTTCAGTTGTTTGGTTATGTATTGCTTTAAGGACAGGTTATGTATTGATTTTTTTATTGTTGAAAGACAATTATCCATCAATGTGGCAGCCTATTGTATAGCAAGATAATATATATGCTGTTGTATACTTTTCTCCAACAATGTCGCTAAAAACAACAAAATTTAGAGCTTTAGGCACTATAACACTAGGAAGTTTTTATAAAAATGGGGAATGGAGTATAAACTAAAATGCATTGTAGATATGAAAAATTAGTAGTTGTCCGATATGCAAAGCAGCTATAAAATTATTGTAAAAGCTCGCATTTGAAATTACCTACATGTTAAATCAAGCGGTGACAAAAAACACTACACAACGCTGCCTCCCGCGCAACAAAGTATGTCATTTCAACAAATCAGAACATCCTTACACAAAATATTTTAAAGGCGTTGTTCACATTACCAGTTTTCATGGTAATCACCACATCAATCAAAACTGCGAAATACATATCCCCGATCTTGTGTGGTAGTTCCATGGCCGCAGCTAGTTCCAGCACCGTATCTTTAAAATTATTTTAACATACCATCAGGATCGCTTGTCCATCGTCACAGAGGCCAGGCACTATTTGTTCGATTGGCTTCGCTGTCCATTTTGGAAAAATGGCGTTGTAATCTGGCAGCTCCGAAACTCCTGGCCAGTTGTGCTCGTTTGGCGTTCCAAGAACTTTAAATATTTTAAACAATTGATCGATTTCAGATTCACCTGGAAAAATGGCCCGCTTTGTCACCTAAAAATATTCCTTCATAGTGACGACAATGTAAAACAAAAATACACTAATAACATCTTTCCAGCTATCGAGTTGTGAGGTCGTATACAAAACTAAATACTTCATGTAACAAAACTTTAGCTTACTAAAATTTATAGAGCAGACTAGACAACTACATCAACTTAAAATATATAACATGCGAGAGATGTAAGACTAAAAAGACAAGTAAATTTTTTATGTTTTGTGATTATTTTTTGCTGCATCAGCTAACCACCAGCGGCAAAACCTTACACCTTATCAGTATGAAATAACTTCTATGAATTAGAAATAGATCAGAATTAGAAATGCAACCTGAGCAAAATTTCCGATAGCCCATGGTCCGGACCGACTGAGTCAAAAATCTAGTTTCAGCAACAAAGCATAAATATTTTTGTTGAGCGGAGCTCGGCGAAGCCGAGTGAAGCGTTCTTATTTTCTGTCTGGGAGTAAAAAGTTCGGTGTCCGTCCGTTCGTTCGTTCGGTCCGACGGATCTCAAGAACCACTGGACCGATTTTAAAAAACTTTTTTTTGTTTGAAAGCCTATCATGTGAGAGTGTGCACCTGATATTTGGGGTTAAAAAATTTTGAGTGGTTAATTAGTAATTAGCTAATAATTAGTTAAGCTTATGCAGCTAAAATAGAGAATTTTGCAATATGTGTGTTATTTATTGAAATAGAATCGTTTCGATCAAACCAGCATATGGTTTTTTGGGTCGAAGAATTCAAATATAATATTTTACCAATGATAAAGCCCTATGCAATGTAGTTGCAAGAACATAAAATTGAGTACATTCGTAATGCCACAGCCCAAGCTTCGCTCACAAATGTAGTTCCACTACCGACTAGTTTAACAGTGTACGAAATTTGCTGAGGGTTATTTTATAGGCAGTTTTGACACATGCCGTAACACATGTTAAGGAATTACACATCAACTCTGAGTACTAAATTAAATTTTGGAAAAACTTGTGAATTTACAGTTGTGGTCAGAAAAACTCAAACGGTCTGCCCGGTCTAGCCGTCAAATCTGGACCGGTCCGTACGGTCAAATTTTTAAAGTCGGCCCGGACCAAACATGTCCACAGAGATCACTAGTAAGAATTATTATGTTAGATACGGTTTTAATAACAGTACGCAATACGAAGGAACGATCCAATATCGTTGCAGCCGCGCCATCGGATTGTGTTGTCGCAGATATAGCACAAAGCACTGGTTGGCATTTGCTGTTCATAAACATCCATTTTCATTTGGTAATAAACAACGCTAACCTGCGGATACCAAGTATGTGACACAGCTTGGAAATCCATTATGATTATTACTTCGATAACTTGTATCTTGACTACTTTTTCGCTTATCGTGCTAGTATTTCTCTTGTCACATACGGGCCCCGAATCTTGTAGATATACTCACTTCGTCCTGCTCAGGATTTTCTTTTAGCGGGACAATTACCGTTTTTGGATGAAACACAAACTGAAGTGTATATTTGAAAATATACTTCGATAACTTGTATCTTGACTACTTTTTCGCTTATCGTGCTAGTATTTCTCTTGTCACATACGGGCCCCGAATCTTGTAGATATACTCACTTCGTCCTGCTCAGGATTTTCTTTTAGCGGGACAATTACCGTTTTTGGATGAAACACAAACTGAAGTGTATATTTGAAAAATCATTGGTTTAAATATCAATCGGACGACGTTTTTGTACCCTGATCCAATAAACCGTACAGAACGCAATTCATACATTGCGTCATATGTTAGCACCAGATAGATACATCGGAATAGTGTCTGCGCTCCCATCCCTGTGGATTGCAGTCTAATAGAAGGATAAAGTTGGGTTATATTGTATGACGTCACCAATTTTGATGAGACACGATGATTAATTACCACCGCATAGTAATTAATACATTTTTGACAATTTCTTCTGAAAAATACAACGATTGCAGTGTAGCTAGATTGTGATCCAAGGGAGGATAATGATTTTAAACTACAAATGGTAATTAATCATTACATGGGCTTAGCCAAAAACGAGCCACGATAAATATTGTTCAATAAAATCCACCTTCAGCCACAAGCCATACGGCAAGCCTATGGACAACAGAAACCAGTGACCTGCCTATAAGTATACAATATGTTACACAATATCAACAATGTTCCAGAATGTATCATTCTGTGCAATTTCAAGGGTTTTACCGTATTCCTCACCGCATTTCGTTGTTATTAGCATTGGAATGGTACGCTTTTTGATGTACTTTGGTACAGTTTTGAGTCATGATCAGCGCTGCTAGCCAGCTAGAACCCTGTACGCACCCGTGCAAAAAACTTTTTGACCAGTAATTCGGCTTGCAAGTGTTGGTTTCAAGGATTTTTCAAGCAACATTATCAGACCCAGCAGACGTTACGGCATAATTACAGGATATGACATTTAAATGAACATATCATTGTATAATAGTGTACACAATGTAATGTATTATTAAATGGATGCATTTCTTCAGCATCTAAATTTCAAACCAAATCAAATTCCTGGTTACAATCTTTAATTTCCGCCATATCTGAATATATATCTAGATTATTTTATTATAACTTTAAAACGTTTTTTATAACTCAAGACTGTTCAAACACGTTTTAACTCAAAACAGTGTACAATGTGTTGATGCATATGTAGAAATACATACTTATAAGTGTACTATAATTTTAGTGAGTTTTATTTGTGTTGGTGATAACCCGGCTGTTCAGACTTCCTCCTTCCTGTAAGAAATAACCAAATTGTCAATCTTATATTAATCAACCATAAATCTACGTTATCCTCATATCATGATATTTGCGTAGCATAGCCTTTACTTATCCAAAAGCATCAAAATATTCAAAAAATTTCTAAATTCCACTGCATTCTCCGTATTGTTTTTGGTTTTTCAGTGCTAATATTTCTAAGTAATGTATTAACTTAAATTAAGTGTAGCGTAGTTTCCGATTTTGAGTGCAACAATCTATAGTATTTGTCAAAACGTGCCAGTACAACACTAGTTCCACGACGAATTCCTTCTTGTCGCTATGTATGCTCTGCTCCAAATACTTAATTTTTATTGAATCGTACCTATCACATCACCTAGTTCCTTCTGAGCAAAGATGCCATCTATCAAAACGAGAACCACCGGTACCAATTTCGAAACGCAAAAAAATGTAAAAATACCTAGCTTGAATAGTAACACTTAACAACTCTAATCGAACGAAAAAGCAAAACTCAGAGCATTCAACGATACCCTTCAATCACCAAAGATGTAACTTCTTCCATGTTTAAAGTTATATGGGTCATTTCACGAAACCATATACTTTTGAAACACCATTTTTGAAGCCAAAATGAAACGTTTTCGTATGTACAGTGTTTAGACTCCTTCCGACATAAAAACCCTGAATTTTTCGAATATCGATGTCTCTATGCAAAAAGAGCTACCTGAAACCTGCTACAGGGGTCGCAAAGTGTACCCCTGGGGGTAGAATTTTAATCAGAAATAAGTCATTATTCTGTAGGATAACGCAGTGACATGTGAACCATGGTCTGTTTGTATGCAAGTCGGACCAAAAGGATCACGGTCAAGCCATTTGGAGGACTTGCGATCTAAAATTGGTGCAGCTAGGGCCCTTTTATTGTTAAAAATCGACCAATTTAGAACAAGCCTGTCTTAGAAATTTTTCTAGAGCAACGGAGACAGCACCTACTGATACCATTTTATACTCACAAGCCAACCATGAGTGGGGGATGTCCGACAAAAAATTTCAGGCAGATCCTTAGGCCTTGTAAAAATTGGCACCCCGATATGTGTTAGTCGGGGGGGGCTACACTTCAGTTCGGGGGGCTACACCTCAGGTCGAAGGGACTACACCTTCCTACAACATACATTGCGCGAAACTTTGGCTACTTCTAGAGATTCTACATTTATTTTAACAGGCTGCTGCTGTAAAACAAACGCAATTGATGTGTGATTAACTTACATTTAGGTGATGATACCAAGGAAAATGCGAAGAATAAATGTGCGGGCAGGCAGAAGGGTTCCTTAGCTACACAGTCAACAGCACGGCCCCATATCATGGTGCAATGATGATGAACTTATATACTAACATGGTTCTTGCCACCCTTGTTTTATTATACATGCGGTCGGGGGGGCTACATTTTCCTTAAAAAATTTTAATACATGCGTCGATTCTAGTGGGGCGTTACTATGTTTCTATTCGGCCTATTGTAAGACTGTATGCTAAATTTGGCTTTTTTAAACTTAATTTTCGGCAGGTCGGGGGGCTACATTTTGCATACCCCATTTTTGTCACTTTATGACCTTCGACCACACAATCTAACAACACATGGACACACGCTGATATTCTTTTTTCTCAATAACTCCTCTACTGATTACGATTGCCATTATATAGCATTTTTGGCGCTACTGCACAATTACAAAAAACGGTGGAAACCTGCTAACTGTTTCAAGTGTTGTAGATGCTAACGTGGGTTCATGTCAACGACCTACACATTATGAATGCGATCTTTTGATAGCTGCGTACTGTTGCAATAATCGTTAGCATCTGACAATCAACTCGGTGCCCGTAACCCAAGAATATATATCGGATAAAGAAGGAATTCGTCGTGGAACTAGTGTTGTACATTGCATGTTTTGATAAATTAACATAAGTTATATTACATGAAATTGCAATGTGTACAGTCAATTTCAGTTAACATATTCATTTGAGTTAATAGCACTAAAAATCAGAGTACGCATTGGTACTTTGCAGAATGTTACAAATATTTTAATGCATAACTAAAGGTTATCTTACGTGAATATTATGAGAATAAATTAGATTTATGGTTGCTTCATCAATATTATATGAAATTTCTTACAATAGCTCAGGAAATAAATGGCCCGAACCACCAAATTATCGCTAAGAAAAACCATGCTAACAAAACTCACAAGAATAATATTGAACATAAATATGAATCGCGCCATTGGCCAATTACTGTGATATCAGTTTTAAAAAAGGTGTACAGATTTTGTTTTTGGGATGGAGACATAATTATATAACCCCATCCTGGGTTGATAGGTCCGCCCGATATTTTCGCTGTGTTTTTATAGATTATTTCTTGTATACTTGCTGATTAAATGAAACGTATAGCTGAAAAAGAATAGCGGGGTTGATGAATACGTGTATAATAATATAAATATATAGTATTGGGTAGACACTCGTTGTAAGGTAAAAATACGCAATAACATGTTGAAATTTGAAAACTATATTTCTGGCAAAGGATTCACCAAACATATTTAGACCCACAGCGACCCAGGGAGTGGTTCCACAAAAAGGCTTAGTAAACAAAGTCGTAGATCTCGATGGACTGATTCTCCATTTTTCGATGCGAAGCCTGGGTCGCGAGATATGGGCACCGAAACGCTGGTACCCGAATGGCCAACTTTGGCAAAGAACCCTTACAAACCTGTTTTTGCCATTTTGACCCTGAAAATAGGGTCGGATCTGTTCGCGTTCAACTAAAGAGTACATGCTCGTCTCTCTTGTTGTCAAATCAAAATGGGTCAAAATCCATCCACCGGAATATGATAAAAACAAATGTTCACAATCTTTCCCCGTAGCGCCCTCAGTGAAAATAAACTCAGCTCGCTCCGTTTCAATTATACTTTTTCATGGGTTTTACGGTCGACTAACCCAATTTCCGAAAAGTATTGTGTTTTCATTTGTCTGATTATGTATTGAGTGCAGGGCGTCAAGAATGGCATACACATGAAATCCTATATGGTTATTTCTGAAGGCTGGATACAATGATTTAGTTATCTAGAATCCAGAGTGCTTATTTCATACCTTTTATGGGTTTTCAATGGATTTACGACAAATGAACCCGACTGCGAGAACACAGTGTTCAGTTGTCTGGTTGTGTATTGAGTACAGGTCATGAAGAATTGTCTATATAGGTTTCCAGTAGGCTGAATAGAATGGTTTGGTTATCTGGAGACCAGCACAACACTTGATGCGTTGTCAGTTGTTTTCGATGGGTTTAGGCTCAAAGAGGTTTTAACATTTTCAATGGGTTCAGGGTTCAAGAGGTTTTAGGGCAATAAATCAGACACAGTTTTTTACAGGTGATTAAACAAACTAACGTAAGAATGAAACTCCACTCGCTCCGCTTCACCCTCGCTTGCGAGGTACTAGTAGTATTGGTTCTTGGCACTAATGAAACGGTAATACAAAAGAGACCTTGCTGTCCATCCCACTGGTTCCGTTGATCTCCATTAGCAAAACGGTATATTTACTGACTTCTTCAAAGTGAGAGAGGAGCTCTGACAAGACACAACTGCCCTCCGGTTAGGGTATGTGGCAAAATTTCGGCTCCACATAGCAAAACTTTTTGCTTACCCCGGTAAGAATAAACCGCAGTTGACAAAGATTTTTCACAAAAATCTCATCCGGAACTAAAAATTTCATAAGTAAAAAATTGGTAGAAACGTCGCTTTCAGCGTCAAAACAAACGTTTTACGCCATTTCAGAGACCATTTATTAACAATTTTCGCGTGTTATCTAAAAACGTTAAATTTTGAAAATTTTTCGACATCGAAGCCGGAAAGCAAAATCTGACACCCCGACAGCTACTTTCGAGGAATGCCGCTGGCTAAATTTTCAGCGAATAAAGAACCTGGCTAACTTTTTAGTTAATAAAAAATCCAATTTGTAGACTAAAATTATTCAAATCTAGAAAAAATAGATATTAACTGAGCAAGTTACTTAAAAACAATGTTACCACAATACACTGGTATTCTTTAAAAGCGATAAAATAGTTAAAATTCGCTTTAGGAACTCTAAGCAACAATTTTGAACAAATTTAACATAATTTAAGAAGTTTTAGTTTTCGGAATAGGATTGAGCAAGTACATAATATCAATTTTTTGAATTACTGGTTTAAAAAGAAAAATAAATTAAAAAAGATTAAACCATGAGAAGTCCAAAATTTTGTGAGGGAACACGAACCAGTGGCACCCATTGTACCAGGGTAAATGCCAAAATTGCATAACAAAATCATAAACAAAAATTTTTACGTGTCCCACCAGATGACACCCAAGTGCAATTATTACTGCACAGTCGACATAGTAAAAAGATACATGTCTTTGTGTGTGCTTACAGCAAGCATTGTGAGGACACATAACATATCCTGTTATGCTCTGAACGTAGTGTTAAAGAAGTTCAAAACGTGTTTCCACAAGAATAGTCGAGATCTAACATTCAGAGCAGAGCACCTAAGTTATTTATACCCTAAAAAGAGATAATTATTGGATTTAATTGCATTTATTATTTGTGATACGTGAGCATAAAATTTTATACGTTGTTGATCTTGGTTGTGTATAACGTGAAAACACTGTTGGTTGCTTACGAATGAGACTGTTGGGTATTCAGGACATTATTATGTACGACGTAAATATTTCATTCAAATTTCTACTTATATAAAACAAGTATCCAATATAATAGCTCGGTTTGATAGTATTCACTAAAAGGGATTGTCGCTCGCTCGAGAATCGCTCTAATATAGAATAGCACTATGAATATTAATAGTTACGATAATCTCGAGCGAGTCCACCGCTCGGGACTAGCGTGAAATATCTCGCTCAAAATGTAACAGCCATTCCTGACTAGTACTGTAATCCACCGTATCCATGTTAAAAGAAACAAAAAAGATAACACAAACATTAGCATCGCTCACAGACAACACTGGTGTCACTGTATGTCATGTATTGTAAGTGAGCATCGATACGTATCAATGAGAAGCCGAAACCGGGACTGCAAGTTTTAGCCAAAACCGGAACTTATATAGCACTGCAACTATCCGAAAACATCAAATTAATACGTGTAACTGAAACATTGATTGCAATAACTGTACATATCAAACAAAGTGAAAATTCTAGCTTTTTAGCAGAACAGGAAAAATATTGATGTATTTTCGCTAAAATACGGAAAATTGGCATATTTTTAGCCCATATGGAACAAATAATAGCTAAATTTTTAGTCGCACAGTAAAATGCAAAGGGGTATGAATTGGGGAAAGGCCAAAAATTACCTGGGCGAATGAACTGGTACGATCTGGGAAGTTGACACATCTGGGAGCCCCTAGACAATTTAACGCTTTTCCGCCTTAAGCAGAAAGGAATTGTGGCACAACTTAACACAACTTCACGCTCACCATTTCCACAAAAATGCACGCCGCACTCCATATATCCAAGCTGGCTTTGTAGAAACGGGTTCCGAGAAGAATTTCTGGCGATCGGTACCATAACGTGACAATCTGTAAAAGAGTTCCGAGTGAACGATATGAATAAGCCAACAAACGCCTAAGTGTATTATTTGGATAAAAATTTTCTACGTAAAACGACCAACCATTGCTGTTGCAAAACTGAGATGAATAAAATATCACCACCACAAATTCTATTTGCGCATGGTATAATATGTGATATTACGTCAACAATTCATAACACAAGAACGCGGCCGTTAACGTTACTCAAATACATATTTCCAAATGGCCAAGGCTAAATTTCACAGCTCTTTCTGTAGTACTGATCGACTAAATTAATGTTCATATTTTTTTATTTTTGGTATTTCTTTTTATGCCTTCAACAGTGTTAAAATCACTGTTATAGCAGTGTATTGATAGCTTAAATTATCCGCCGTAAATACTATGCTGGCCTTGATGCCGCGCGGCGGCTTGACTCCAGCATCTACGGCATGTTACCCTACGCATTCCAACCAACCAAAATTCAATGACCATTTCCCTCTTTACTTACCCACTCAAAGGTAGCGTCTGTTAACTGACTGACGAATGATGAGTAGAGGTGAGTGGCGGATCTCTAATGATCAGGGTCACCAGTACAAAATCCCGTCTCTTAAAATTCGCATGATAGGTGTTTTTATCAAATTATTTCTCTGTCTTTATATAAGTCCCCAATTAAAAGGATTCACAAGAACTGTGCCATTAGGTACACTGCTCTAGTGCCACCAAAAACATTTTATATCATTTTGATTGATGAGTTGTGGTTTACGGAACGGTCACGAGGAGGTATTGCTCATACGACGAGTAGCCAAACGGCTGGATATATGTTATCGGTAATACGATGCTAAATTCAGTATTGTGAGTCCTCTCTCAATGTGGACTTTTGTGAACGATGGATAAGGTAGTAGTTAGATCTGCCGCGGAATGTGTATCAGATCGACGTGACGCTGCTGCATTACGCACTTCCACAAACGTAATGCCCATACGAGCCCGGCTATCGCAACCTCGAGGGCGGACCTAGTGGGTAATTCATATTTTAGAGTCGGGTCAGGCCCAGAAAATTTCGGAGCTTAGCAAGCCGCAGGAGCGCTTCACAGGATGTATTCTGATCCTGTCGGACGGGTTGCGCACGTAGCCTAAGCGGTACTACCTTTGAGGTCCCCAGAGAGATTGGCTCCGTCACCTGCTCTCAGGCCAAAGAGACCATACCAATATTCCCTATCACCGTCCAACTGGAAATGTATTCAAAGGTATTCGGATTAATTTAGGTTCTACTTTCCTGAACGATTAATGATTTAGTTATTTAGCCAGTGGCCCCCACTACGGTCCGACAAATCCCTAGTTCAGGGAAAATTTTGTGCTTGGAAGGGCTTTTCTTCCCTCATAAACTTTTCTGAGTGGCACAAGTCGTACTCACTCACTGATAACACAAACATCGAAATCGGCGAGTCACGCTTACGTTTGCTTCTTCAATGGGGGTGTCAAACCTGAACGTGGGCCGTCGATAGGGGTGACGAATTTCAAACCCCTTTTGTTACCTATCGCTGCTAGGGTCAATAAAACGCTGAGACACATCGGGTATGATTTTGGTAGGTAAGACAAAATCATATATGGACATGGAAGTATTGTACGGGATAATAGAATAGATACGATGCCAATAGTACGGTACGCTAAAGAAACGGGGTGACAAGTGGGATCATATGCGAAGTCATCGCCTTTCTTATAGAACTCTCACAGCTGGTACCAATAACGGCATGAACTAGTAGGCCTTCCTAATGATAGCTGCGCTTACCTTACTCACAAAATGGAACGTAGACACGTAACACGAGGCGATAATCGTATAGTTATCAAGAAGCGCCATTCAAGCTAACTACTCGTTCGGTGATACGTTTGCTGCTAGGGGTACTCCGACGAAACACTAGGTTCAGGTAAGCGAAAGGCGGTAAAATAACAGGTGGAAACAAGACATGCGGGACGAAGCGTACATAGGGGAATTGAGGGTTTTGATCTTACTCATCCTAATCAGGACTATGGTACATGATAGGTGGATATTAGTGAATGAGATAAGTAGCGATTGGATTAACATACAACAAATTATTACAACAGAAAACAATGGTACATATCGATGCAAAGGAAGTTTGTGAGGTGACCATCGGTATGACTCCTAATTTTCTCCGGTGCGACAACGGTACGATATTACTTTTCCTACTCGCATACATAAATATGAACGGTAACTAGGGATATAATACAAAATTTTCCACAAATTGCAAAGGTACAACTATTTAGTTTTGGTTCCAATTTCCTATGAAACTATCCTTCAAGCAAAACAATGAAGGTGTGAAATTCGAGCCCAAATCGATGCTCGTTTGCAACCTAAACAACTAGAAACCCAGACTTTCGCGTCCATAAGCATGAGCCGAAATAAAATCAAATCAGGCCGGGTAAAATATCTCTTGGGCGGCTCACGGGTCCCGGTAAATTGAGGTTGGAACTGAATTTTCTGACTTTTCAGGATTTCCTTAATACAAAATTATAGCTAAAATACTATGTGTTGTGTATATTAACTATACTTTATCAACACTAGACATTTTGATATTTTGTTTTGACTGCTAAATTTAAACATTTCTAGAAGATGCTGGATCGAGCCGGATACAGGGAAGAGTGCTAAATCCTCAATTTCAGGTGTAAATCGGGGTTCACTCGAAGCCTTCGTTCACACTTGGCTCGGCGTAACAATGTTCTACATTCTTGCCAAAAAGTGCGACTATACTACAAGCGGTAGAGAAAAGAATCCTTATAATCTAAACTCGATAGAGCAAATTAAGGTAATTCGCGTCCTAATACGAAACGGTTGGGTAATTCGAGGTCGGGCAGTTCGTAAACTTGGTTAGCCTATTGGAGAGCTCCAAATGGACTCTTGCTAATCTTGAAAAAGGGTTGAAGACATTGCCTTAGAATTCAACGTCCACTGCTAATATGAGTGTGTAAAGTAACTCAGTGTTCGGCGGTAATTCAATCAAAAGGTACTGCTCTAAAACTGGAAGCAGGTCTAACAGCTTACAAGCGCATCGTATGCTAATTGTATCGCACGATTGGGACGAAAGATCGTACTAGCTTGACAGTTTGCTTGTGAGAGTCAACAAACGTTTGGTAAATTCATTGTTTCGTCCTATGACAGGTTTCCTACGTTTGAGAACGCTTGCTCAATCCTTGATCAATGACAAAACGCTACGCTTAAGCGTGCAAGTAGGACACTGCCGAAGGGATGAGCCTCGTTGGGGCTATTCCTATTTTATATAAGTTCAGACGAGCAGACAGGCTTAGCTTGCTTAGTTAATTTCCATAACTAGTCGGATGGCTTAACTGAAATTCCTTAATGCGGAAATTGCTCTCAAAAGATCGGATCGCTCAGTGATGCTACTACGTAACGATACGAGTGAAGGGTGTGGGACAGATTTGGGTACGTCTCTAATCTACGATACATCCATTAAAGTCTATGAGTCCGATTAATTGATGCCAATTAGGTGGCTATATGGTGCGAACTTCATGCCAACTTCAGGGCAGAGGGGCAGGGGTCAAAATGCCTACAAATTTGTCGGAAGTTAGCGCTATAAGTAGCGATGCCTCGGAGGTCATCAGAGATATCCTAAATGTACTAAAGTCTATGCTAGTTGGACTTGAAAACGGCTCTCGAAAAGACCTTGATTTGAAATTAACTTAGTTTTGCTTGGCCAGTCTTTTCTAACAGAAATGGGGATAAGTTTCGCGGTCCTACCGCGCGGGGCAGGGCCATTCCTATATATATCGGGCTCATCGGGGAGTCGTACCGTCTTATATATCCACGAGTCGGGCATGGCAAGGGTTCGCCATACTCGCGTTTTCTACCAAGTAAAGAGCTGATGTATGTGCGTAAAAGCTAATAGCTTTTTCCTAGAAATCATCCTAAACGAAACAAGTGATTCTTACTATCGGTACCTCCAAACTTACGAATCACAAGGGTACAACAGAGTGTATCGATTATCATATGAATGATATAGAATTGCGACAGAATTACATACGGATAGGCGCTTTTATGGCCATAAACAACACGAACGTATGATATGAATATGGTACAGCATTTACAAATGAACGGTTACAATCATATGCCTACAATCGAGGGTACAATTTGAATAATATACGACGGTAATCAGGTTGCCTTAATCGTATACATCCACCTAAAAACACGCATGAACGCAAACGATTCCAATGGTACACAGATACACGATACGATCATGATTATATAAATCAAATACATTATAAAAGACCTTTATGGCCCACGAACATGACACAGTACAACGACAACAATGGTAATACAAATTCAAATACGCCAAAATAGGCCTTTTTGGCCAACAACAATATCATTATTATAGCAATTATAATACGATACAAGTTACATATACCAATGGGCGCCTTTAGTGCACTACAATCAATCTATATATACAGTACCCGCCAAAAATGACTGTCGCTCGCTCGCGACTCCCTCGAAATAAATTTGTTCTAAAAACAGAATTTTCTATTAATTTAAATAGTTGCGAAATCTCGAGCGAGCCACTCGCTCGCGACTCGCTCGAACTCGCTCGCTCGAAATGCGACGGTCATTTTTGGCGAGTACTGTACATGGTTCTGATGCTCCCACGATTATCCATTTCTGAAATGCTAATAACGATACCCATTCTGAGCACAAGCACTGTGGGCGGTGCAGGCCGAAATACGACGAAAATTTTTATTTATAGCGAGGTAGATATGCGCGACGATTCATGATTCGTGGCGTGTATATATTGTTATGCGGAGCGAAGCATTTTTGTTTTCGTCAGAGGGGGAAAATTCGGAATTGTCTGTCCGTCCGTTGAACTTCTCAATAACTACTGGGCCGATTTAAAAAAACTTTTTTATTTGAAAGGCTTAATATTGGACAGATGCAAGACATATAGATTTTGCCAAATTTTGCTTTAGTTAATTAGCAATTACCTAATTAGTTAAACGTGCTAGCCTATTTTTAGCAATTTAAAACAAATGTTGCATATTTTTCAATAAATAGTGTAAAGCTATTATTTTGGTGCATATTCTACATCTCGCCGTGGTGATTGCGAAATGTCGCTGATCACAAATATGACATTTCTGAAGCTCTAAAACCTGGCTGTATATGCTAATTAGTTGGTTAATTAACTAGCTATATAATTAGGTAATTTTATGGAAATTTTCAAATTACTTCAAAACTGCTAATTTGTTGCGCTGGGGGGTTTTCGATGTTGCTGATTATGAATATGTGGCTTTTAAAGCTCCATGATTTCATTATGGGTGCTAATTAGGTAATTAGTTGATGTCACTAATTAGCTAATTTCTTTTAGGTAGCGAACTTTTTGTATGGAGGATTTGACATCAATTGCCTAAAACGTGATACTTATTATAAATTGATTAAACAGTTGAATCACATTTACACACAAATAAGATACCAAATACTTTGCCTGTTGCTCCGCTCACTTTTTGTAATTTATTACGTTTACTAGTCTATAGTAGAGTGGCTACCGGTTCTTGCGGTCAGTTCATATATATGGGGGTACTCGGCTTATGTACTCATTTGCGCGAAGAGGTCATAAATTGATCCTGATACCAGTTACGTATGTATTTCGACACGGCGATTGGTCTCGCATTCTAAGACGGGAGACATCCTAACTAAATTCAAGAATGTTGACCATTACACTGTGGTCAGGATTATTGGGACTTCTATTAAATGTTGGCCATTAGGCTGTGGCCACGATTAATCAACCTCGTAACGATCCAGTATGGAGCTGTTACATATGCGACAAATTCCTATTTTACTGCCTTCAGCACTGAATGCTTCGGCTATTTATGTTCTCTGTTAGATAAATCGTTCCATGCTCTGGTAAATGGTAGGGATAATTTCAGAATGTACTCCATGGGATTTAATTGGTGGGATCTTTAAATTTTACGGAATTTTTACTGGCTTCTCCAAACTACCGAATTTATACCTTGAGGGCATGACTTCGAGAGGATACCCAATCGAACTGGAGTAAGTATATTACTTTTGTAACCGTCGGAAAACGTCAAACCGTCTAATTTGGGAACTGACTGCATTTCTGTATGCTTAAATAGGGGGAATTTCAGCCCCAGAAAAATATTTGCCAAAATAAGAAAAATGTCGCATATTTTTAGCCCATCAGACAAAAATTTTGTAATTCTTAGAGGCAAAGGAAAGTACCTGGGGCCATGAACTGGGGATGGAAAAATTTACCTGGGATGAGGTCCAAATACTTGCATCCGTTTTTGAAGAAAACGGCTATAAATTCTATGGGACCGTGTAACAGGCACACTCTTGTCTATACGCAATAATTATGTTATCCCTAACCTAATTTTATCTATTTGCTGTAAACAATATAGTTTTCAAGCTTTTATTTATGTTTCAGAGTTCTTAACATTTTTTGGTCTAGGCATTATTCACATTGCGCGCAATTTGATCCCACCAAACCCCGAGTCTTTGGACTACCGCGTGTATATGTCTGTATATTTCACATCACATCATGCGATTCGGATCCAATAAAATTGTGCATGTGTGTGGGTCAGATGGAATATGCGGACAAATTGTATAACGGATACGATTAATCCGATTTGTGATCCGATCCGATACAACCAAATTTTGCCACTACCCCCAGTTAGGTTTTTAGAAAAAATACTGGGCGAAAAACACTTTATTATTTTCGCTCATCGATACGATAACCATAATTCCTTATTCTCCAAATTAAATGACAAACCAGTAAAATGAAACTATGTACCGTTGAAAATCCGGGAATGTTATATGAACAAATAAATATTGAGGATTGCAAATCCAGATACCGAATATCAGAAATATGAACGGCAACATAAAATTTCTGTGAAATGGGCGCCAATCCTGGCAGGCTTCATCAACGAGTCAGGCCGGTTTAGGGGGACCCCCACCGCCAGTAACGAGAATACTGTATTTGAAATGATCCGTCTTTCGCTTTTGTTTAGTCCCGAGAAGTTAGACCTGGATTTGCTTTATCAGTGTTTACTAGAACTGTTTTGAAGCTAATTTTTTTTCCAACGGACAGAAAATCATTCTACATCAAGTATTGAAATTAGCCATTAACTTTATACTAAAAATTAGCCGAATCGCTGAATGATACAGTGGATTAATAAGCTTTGCCGAACAATATATCTTTTGAAATTTCTTACGGACCACTTTCAAGCTAGTAGTGCCACTATATCATTCATCGCTGAATGATATAGTGACTCAATAAGCTTTGCCGAACAATATAGTTTTTGAAATTTATTAGGGACCCTTCAATCAAAGCTAGTAGTGCCAAAAATTTGCTGAGCAATCCAAAACGTCGATCGATAGCTTACTTATGTAGTCTTGACGGCTGCAGTCTGCAAATATTATGGATAGATACTTTTCAGTACTCGACAAAAATGACTACCGCTTGCTCGAGACCCACTTTCATCTAGCTCGAAAGAAATTCGTTTTAAAACTAGAATTATATTGCAATTTTGAACTTTCGGAAAATGTCGAGAGAGCCACTCGCTCGCGGCCGGGTTGAAATTACTTGCTCGAAATGTGACAGTCACTTTTGACGAGTAACGTAGCCTTCGCAGTTTCAGTCCGTTCCGTCGAAATAGAACATTTAGCTTCAAGTGCGCTCCAACTTCTTCTAGTTTAGCGGTGGGATGCCCTGGAAGTTTTCGTTCCTTCTCAAAGGAAAACACTCATAGGAGAGAAAATTAACAATATTTTGTCCGAAACTCCGCTATAAATAAAAACAAAGAAATGCAGCATTTAACTTCAATCAAAAAATCTTGCTATCGAGGCATTACATATTTTAGTGCTTTGTAAAACGATGGGTATTTACTGTTTATGTTAATAAGTGTCGTGGACTGTACCGAGTGAAGTCCCCATTCATGCAGCTCCTACAAAATGTCCACTAAATGGAGCAGCATGAGCCCTATGTCCCAACATCAATTATTACTTACAACATAGATAATTTCAATGATCAATGGTAATATAGTAACAATCACTGTACTTCGTGAGTGTATGTTCGTGTCGGCAACGAAATAGCACGAGCGAGACCAAAATCAGCCAATTTCAACTGACCAGTATGATCGATAAGTATGTTTTGTGGCTTCATATCACGATGTAGCACACGATGAGTATGGCAGTAGGCTAAGCCACGCAACATTTGATAAACGAAGCTCTGTTCTTATACAATGATTATTATCAAAAAAGCGCTTATAATATTCAACACTCCTAAGACGCAATCTAAACTGACTAAATCGCCAAAAACCAAAAACTATTAAAATCCAGTAAGCCGTTCGTTTTGTACTATCACTGCTTAATCCAGTAATCAATAACGACTTGAGCATAAAATAGCATCTCCGAGAAATAAAGATATTAAATCTAAAATATGTGGAACAATATTTATATAAGAGTTCGGGCATGCAAGTAGACTTCATCACAAAATCAACAACTACCAAATCCATTATTTAATTTTGCACTACCATTTCCTAACCAAAGTAATAGGTTACTACTCTTGCATAAAATAGCATCTTCCAGAACAACGTAATTAAATTTCAAATATTTCAAACTAATTATTATAAGTTCACGGCTAAATCAAATTTTAATCGTCTGTTTTTGGTACATATGCTATCATAAGTGAAAACTCTCACTTCCCGGATTCAAAACAAGCGTTGAAACGGAGCGAACGTGGGGAGCCAAGGTTCATGTAACAGCGTGCAATTGTGCGAAAAAATTTTTTTGTACTTCTGTGGCACTCGAAACTTTTCACTTGATTTATATATTTTGGCACTTTTATTCCACGCGTAATAAAATGCAGCTGTGCACCTAGCTGCAGAGATTTTAACTCAAAAGCAGATGAACACCTGTTAAGTTCGCGCGACCTGTTACAAATTCGCAAGATTTGTTTGAATTTATGTTCGTAATATATAGTCACAATAGTAAATTAACCTATTAAAGTACTTGCTAATGTTAATAACAAATTTTGGATTACCTTGACTTGAGCCGGCGGCAAGTGATTAGAACCCAATCTATCCATGTGATGTTTCAGATCTTGACGCATGTATTCGAACACGAGATATAGCTTGTCACTGTCATCTGCCCTGACATCCAAGAGCCTGAAACTGGTAACATATGTTGAAAAACCCAAAAGCTAAAGCAAAACACCTCTTCTTAGGAGACACATTTTATGAGACAAACTCAAAGCATCAGTTTTCTATGTCCACGTTAGCCATTACTGCTACTAATCATTAAATGATACGATAAGCAGAGCGAAACCAGCCAATTTTAACCCGGCGAATTGGATGCGAACCCTGAAATCTGTTCTACAACACACGTTGAAGGCTTTGCTAATAATGTTAACCCAAAAATTTCGAAAGAAGAAAATTGTGAAAGAATTCGAAATTTCAAGTAAAATATACAGCCTATTCAAAAATTCATTTTTAATCCCAAAAACAGATCACTTCATTGCTTCGTTATAATTTTCAGTCGATTTTTTGATTTATACATTTGAATTCGGGTTTTGACGTTTTAGCACGTGATATAGACTAGTGTGGATTAACCAAAACCTACTGAGTCATTGTTGTAAATGTGCTTTTAGCATCTAGCTCAACACGGCCACCGTGCGTTTTGACCAATGTGGACCTATTTTGGTCATTTTCAACCATTTCTGTAATTTGAAATAAATTACCTTGTGAACTACGAAAAAATGCAAAATCTGCCATGACTGTCGTAGCTGGAATAAAAAATTTAACCACCTATATATTTTGATATATAACAGATGTGTTATGATTAAAACAAGCTGAGAAAGAACCTCGAACATTTAACAATAAATAAGCCACTATGCTGTCACCTTATCAAAAACGTGATTTCATTGAAAAAAATGTATTTTATTTCAGTAAAACCTGACTAAAAAGAAGTATGAGCGCCTTGGGCTGTCTTTCGAGCTATAGTTTACAGTAACTCAATCACCACATTATTAAATACATATTAGTTCGCGACCCTGTTCGGCTTCAAGCTGGGTCATACATCGCACAAAGTGGGGGTAGTCCAAGATTATGACAACAAACGGGTCACCAAGGTGATCGCAGTTAATTTGGCGGGAAACTATAAATTCTACGTGACAATATTATACAAAACGGTACCTCACAATATTTGGATGATTTAACTCTCGTAATAAACCAATTTCACGGATGGCGGTGCTGGGAACGCCTTCGGTATCTCTAAAACAACAAAGATGATATTGGTTTATGTCAATAATCACCAAGATTACAGTACAATATATATAACCTCTCCACGACTTTCAAAAAAAGGAGCGGGAGGAGAGAAACGTAAGGACAGATAGTTTCATTCTTTGGGGAAATTACAAACTGAGAGAAACAAGATGTTATTTCACACGCCACATATTTCCAAATTTTCAAGTACTTTTATCTCTCTTACATTGATATTCACGTTATAAAAAAGCGTTGGGGCATTAGAAATTGTAGCAATTAATATTTAATTTAAAAATATTTAGTTTACAGAAAACATTATTTACGGATACTATTAATTGAAAATTAAACCCACTAAAAAGGTACTGATAACGCATCATGTATTTGTGTTGGTCTTTAGATAACCAAACCATCGTATTCAACATACTGAAAAACCTATATATCGACTGTTTTGATGCCGTGTACCAAACTACTGAAGACCGGCTATAATCTGGAAAATACTAGCGCTGCACTCTAGACAACCAAACCATTGTATTCAGCCTTCAGAAATACCTATATAGGCGAATTCTTGACGCCCTGCACACCGATACATAATCAGACAAACGAAAACGCACTACATTTTGGAAATCGGGGTCGTCAATTAAAAACCTTTAAAACGCCAAGAAAAAATATTATATGTATAGTCATGTTGAACTGTAGATAACATAACCATCGTGTCGAGCGTGCTTAATAATGTAATATGCGCTCATTCTAAGGTAAAAACAAGCAATAAAACAGCGAAATTAAAAAATAGCTATTTCTAGCAAGGGTCGATGAACCATATTCGGGCTCACAGCGGGCCATGGAGTGGTCCCACAAAAATCGCCAGCAAAGTTGTAAATTTTGATGAGCTGATTCTGCTTAGTGGCCTCTATTTTCCGACTCGAAGCCTATGTCACTAGATATGGCTGCGAAAGACTGATACCGGTATGGCCAGATTTAGCAAAGAACCCTTAAAAACCTGTTTTTTTGGCATTTTGACTCGGTAAAAACAAGCAATAAAACAGCGAAATTAAAAAATAGCTATTTCTAGCAAGGGTCGATGAACCATATTCGGGCCCACAGCGGGCCATGGAGTGGTCCCACAAAAATCGCCAGCAAAGTTGTAAATTTTGATGAGCTGATTCTGCTTAGTGGCCTCTATTTTCCGACTCGAAGCCTATGTCACTAGATATGGCTGCGAAAGACTGATACCGGTATGGCCAGATTTAGCAAAGAACCCTTAAAAACCTGTTTTTTTTGGCATTTTGACTCGGAGGATGGGCTCGGAGCTGTTTGCGCTCTACTAAACTAAACATCGTTGTAATCTTTGCTATTGAACAAAAAATGTATTGAAATCCGCCCATCCGAAAATGAGTTATGAATGGCAACGACAGACCAAAAACGACATTTTCACGATTTTTATTCCATGCGCCCGCAGCAGCTCCGTTTCAATTACTCTACCAAATGAGACACCTATATAACTCGACGGGTTGTGGCAATGTTATAATTTTCGAGAATTTTGGGTGCTATGAGCCCATTAAAAACCTTTTTGACCCAACCCTGCAGCGTATTAATAACAATAGTAGCCCACATTTGGAGCTGCATAGAGGATGAATATGTGTTAGAAGATATGACCAAAAGCCACCCATACAGTTTTAGCGATTGCGGAGATATTACTTACTTACTGGCAAAGCGAGACGAAACGGAGTGAGTATGGCTATTCCAAGCTTAGGGACCATGTCTTTGATCCAAGTTCAGGTCCCTTAGCCTACATATTGTCCGAGAATAGCAATTATTATACACCGGCATTCTCAGATTTTAAATCTACTGTCCGAAGAACTCTTTAGTTTCTTCTTCCAATGGGCAAAAACAGAAAACACCGTCTGCTATAAATCAAAAATTTTAATTCAAAGAGTAAATTTTACGTTGTAGAACCCCAACATGGCCTGTCCACATCTCTCCGAAAAGTGGGGGTCCCATGTTCAATCACGTGGGAAATTTCAAAGTGGGGGAAATCACTTTTGCTTAAAAACTATACATATACATATTTTCATATGTTTACTACCGTGCATGTATTTGCAAGGTATAAAACGACGTTTTAGCATTATAAATAGTGGTAATTAATGTTTAAAAAACAATGTGCAAACAAAAAAATAAGTTTTCAGACATAAAAAATATTTGGATCTAGTTGAACATGGGGGTTTCGGCCGAGTGGGTGGGGGCGGACATGGGCGAAAATCTAACGAACATGAGGATTTGGAAAGTCGGAGTCTCCCACTGTGGACAGGCCAGGCAACTGTTGCCATAATTGATGTATACCACGCCAATAAATTGCTTTCATTCCTTCTCATATTCAGCTGCAAGCAAAACCTGTATTAATGACGCACAAGTAGCAAAATATGACTAATGTTGGTGCCAAAATTTACCAAACTTGCCTCCGGTACCAGCCAACACGGTTAATTACACACGCAGTATGTGATTAAAGCAATGAAATTAACGTGCTTAACGGGTTAGATAATGCTATAATCCTATTGTTCTCCCCATTGCTTTTAAAATTTTGAAAATTTCACATTTTGGGGAATATTTTAATACTTTGGCTCATAACTCGAAAATAGCGTCACTGACTAAAACTTCATAACAGTAAAGTTGTAGATATCGAGGAGCTGATTCTGCGAAGCCTCTGTCTCGATATATGGGCTTCGAAGCACTCGTACTCGTATGGCCTGATTTGGCGAATATATAATCCATAAAAACATGTTTTTTGCAATTTTCACACGGAATATCGCGTCGGAACTCTGAACGTTCAACAAAGTGACACATCGTCATCGCATTTCTGTCGATCGAAAAGTTTTTATTATTTCCCGATCACCATACGTATATATTCAAGACTGCCAAGTAGATCCCCTGTTCTAAATTATGGCTTCAGATTTCAATGAGCAAAACAAAACACAACAACATTTACACTCTACAATACAGCTTTTGCAGAATGCATTCTCACTATTATCTCTTTTCCAAAGTATCGTTCGTAAAAAGGATTAAAAAGAATATCCCCGCTAAGAACAACAATGCGTTGTGCTCACGATGGGCCGTGAGAGAATGGCTCGGAAACGGAATTAAACTAAAGAATCATTTATCAATAATATCAGGTTTGTGCAGAAAAGAAACGGATGTACATTCAAGTAAAATCAATCTTTTTGTATATATTTGTAATAACATGCGCCTGATTGTTGCAGCATAATATAACTCATAACAGAGCAGTAGTAATGCAACCGGAATCAACTTGCGTAGTTTTAATGGTTGACGAGCAGGGAATAACCGGAACCGAAATTTACCGGAACCGGAACCAGCAACCGGAACCGTCCATTTAAACCGGATCCGGAACCTGGTCTTCGAAATTTATATTTAGTAAAAGATATGAAGGAAGAAATTAAGGTATAGTCGACTTAAAATGCATTAAAAATAACTGTTACATTAAACTTAATATATTGCCATGACATTATTTCCGTTCTGAAACTTTAAAGAGACTGAGGAAGCTAATAATGTTTATTTATCGATCAATATGTTGTTTTATTGGACACCCAGAGCAAAAAATGCCTTCTACTATACACCCTTGCGTATACTGCGTCAAATTGAATGTGCTTACAACGCATAGAGCGAAGAATAAACGCTTTCGCTCTGTCCCTATTCGCCTCCCTTTACTACACATACGTTTGTTAGATGTTGTTCTGTAGGAAACCTGAAATTATTGGTTTATATGATTCAGGAAAAATTAATACATAAAAATAATTTTCTGATCAGTGGTAAGAGACAAAGCGTTGGACAAACAGTGCTCGTCAGTTAGATGATAATGATGATAACTTTCTAATCATAATGCTATACATGAGACAAACTGTTATACTGCTCGCACAGTTTCAATAAATCCAGTTCATTGCCAAGAAAGCAGTTTTTGGCTGCGTTGTAGATAATGTTACTTCACTTTAATTTCGCCTGATTTACAAAGTTTACAAGCGCACTGGCTGGCGCTTGGCGCAATTTATAGTAGCGAACCATACGCTAAGTACTTCTATGTAAGCCATACTCTGTTACCCAGTTGGACTGGTTTAATTCGAACGTAATCCGGAGACTTCTGAATGTGTAAAATAGTTGCTATAAGCATCGACTTGGTTTTGATTTGTTAACAAACTGTTGCAGGGTATTATGAAAAATTTCTACTGAAATTATGTGTCCTACTTACGTTTCACACGGCAAATTGCTTAGTTAATCTTTTCTTTTGCTTGGTTGTGGAGCTTGATCATGTATAATATATATTACATATTTTTGGATCAGAGATGGAGCAAAAATGTGGAAAATTTCAAGCAAAATTTTTAAACCGGAATTCCGGTTCCGGTATGGTTTTTGCCCTTTGCCGGAACCGCAACCGGAACACGATTTTCGCCGGAACCGGAACCGGAATTCCGGTTACTCCCTGTTGACGAGATATACTCGCCTATTGCGTTTTTTGTAACTTGCAATGCGCATAGATATAGAGGACGAATTACTGCTCTACAAAATGAAATAAACATCTCCTATATTGTATATTTGGAGCATCTTGGGCCCATTCATAAACCCTTTTAATTCAACCCCGCAGCGTAAACAATGACAACAGCAGTGCATCTAAATAGAGGCTGAATAGGCCTACAAAATTTGAAATAAAAACTAATATAACTCGAGGCGTTATGGATATACTGCCATTTTCGTGTATTTTGGCTGTCATGGCTCCATTTCAAAACGTATATACTTTTACCCAACGTCACAGGAAAAGTAATGACAACAGTGGTACATCATTTTCAGCTCCGTAGAGAGTGAATTGCTGTACAAAATAATTCAATATCACCAAATCACTATCCAATATATATGTTTATTGGTTATGAAGATATGGCCGTTTCGTGTATTTCTGATACCGTTTGTCCATTTAAATATCACTCTGAGTCCTAAACCTGGTCCCAAGAATTATATTGCGCAAAAGCTTTGTATATATATATATATACAGTTTTATAGAGTTTTAATTGCTCCACAAAATAAATCTGATTTGGCTGAAATATCTGTGCCAAGAATATGTTTTGTCGGACCCTTTTTGAACCGACCAAAGCCTTTCGACGCTCTTTTACGACCGTAAGAAATTGGAATACGTTTTTTGATCTAAAAAGGGCGCAAATACATACTTAAACTTTCGAATAAGCTATCGTGGTAATCAATCGACCTAGAAAAGTTGAGTGATGCGTGTTAGCCCAAAAACCCCCACATACACCGTCGAAATTTAAAACTCTGACCAGTGAGAATTCGTCGCTCCCCTCGTTTCTCTCAATACTCGAAATTCAAATATGGCTGACACAGGAAATAACAGCAATCAAATTTTTAAAATTTCACCAGTTTAAAATAAGGCATTAGATTTGATTAAAATTAACGTAACACTGTGCTTTTGACTTACGAATTAAACTTGACGCGCTTGATTGCCACCATAACGTCAGTTTTTCGATGTCGTGCGGAATATACAACGCCGTATGTCCCCTCACCCAGTTTCACACCCTTTATATAATCGTCCAACATTGTTACTGCACATATATACCAACTATATTATTTTCTGATGTTAAGCTATGCACTAAATATAATAAATATAATACAACAGATAGATATTGATAAAATTAGGGTAGGGACAGGGTGTATCTGACACTACTTCTAAGTAAATGTGTAGGGGCAAGGCGTTACATGGTCCAACTCTAATTAAATAACATATGATGCACTCTGAAACAATCTCAGCTTGAATGGAAGGGAATTGAAATGAAGCAGCACGTAATGAGCAGTGCAAAACTTCAGGCTGAAATACTGACCTTAAGCTTCCTAAGTATATAAATGTTTTAATATAATGGTCGCTGCTTCAAAATCCTGCTGAAGGCTATGTAATTGGCGAAGGGCCAATCTGAATCAACGCCGAGACCGTCTCAGCAAATTATTTTAACAAAACCGTGTTGCAACGGAGCAGGAGATCTTAGCTGTCGTACGGACGATGCAACATTTAGACCCAATTTGCTCGGCAGTTTTACAACAATTCTAGCGAATCACTCAACTTTACTACAAATTTTGAACAAGCGTAAACCGTTCAGTCAAGTGAGCTTAAGATTGTTTATGTTAGCGCACAAAATTTTGCATTTTGACAATAACGTTGTATATAAACAGGGTAAAAATCATCAAAATGCTGATTGTGTCTCGTCCATCGTTCCGAGTGCACAGGATATCGAAATGGCCGAAGAAGAAATAGGTACGGATATTGCTTCAACTACCCAAAGCTAAGCCGAAGACAAAGACCGATATCATCAAAATAATGTCGGAAACCAAGTAACGTCAGGATAAGGTGGTTGAACCGGAATTCGACATCGCTAAACCGTTAGATGAGGACGAAAATGATAAAGAAATGCCGTTTTGCATCAGGATTCGTATTGATCCTCAGGTTATAAATTCGACACAGCGATACAATTAAATAATCATGTCATAACTGTTTTAACTGATGTTTCTGATAAAGAATTAATAACCGACGATAACGTCGACTATACAGAAACGATACAAGCTGAGCTCAAAGATAGTCCCCAAAAACAAAAACACGAAGCTCGGTGGGAACTGATAGAAAGTCACTCTGATCCGATGCCCTATGCCGAACGAGGGTGAAGTGAGCAAATGTTAAAATCAGTTAGCTATCGGCACAAAAATACTGCGTCCGAATCCGAGCAAGCCGTGGCCCAGAGAAGCAAATGGACTTCGTCACACTCTTATCATAGGCCGTCTAAACGGGTTGACTGTGTCCAACGAGGTCGTCGTGACGTAGGTCCAACTCAAACATTGCATATCTTAAAATTATATGTTATCGATCCGCTTAACAAAAGTAAAAAGGTATAAGCTCTCCATTCGCTATAAATTTTACCAAAACACAAAGGGTTCAAAAATCATGTCACAAACGCTGCGAAAACGATTTTCATGTAGACAAAAGCCATTAAGAAATTTTAACAAAATTTCGCAGTTTTAGTACAAATATTTATCAAATTTTATGTCTATGGATGTTTTTTGACCAGCATGAACTAGAAAAATTTTAGATGAACTGGGGATAACCCAAAATTTAGCTAAGCGACATGAATATGGGGCCCATCACCTTCCCCCCCCCAAAGAAATTTGGAGCGCCCAATAGGTAAACAGACTCACAAGGAACGAACACGCACTGACCCTGATCGAGGAACGAGAATGCCATGTGGCCTACAAGGTCACAATGGTGAGCAGAATTTCCAGCGTGATTGGTGTGGATCCAGCCCCATATGACGTGTTACGCGCTTAATGAGAGCACGTGTCCGTACCGGTAACCGTACATAAATGAACCTGCGCCCAACGAGGACAAGGTGACGCTGCACTATCACAAACAAGTACACATGCAAATCTGAGATCGCTGTCGGTTCTCGATATTTATCGGACCTGCGCCCAGCGAGGAAAAGGCGACGCACAGTAAGAGGCACAAACACGGAACATAAAAAATTTGAGTAATGCTCAACGGGAAGGCGGTGTCAACAGGAATGATTCGAACAGCGAAACTGATATAAATCTATCCGCGGAACTTGCGTGATTTAAATTCAATGTACTTTCTGCTAGACTTATATCGAGCAAAACGCAAAAAATGGCCATGAAACAATGAGCCATTAGAATTTAATTTCGTGGTGCCGCCCGACGTAATGCACACACAGGCCGAGCAGTATTACGCTCTAATATACGGCGGTCCCTTAGGCTTCGGCAAACTGTGAGCAAAAATGACCATAATTATTTTCTGGGCAAATATGACCGTGGATATATAAGAGTTTATCGATGTTTGCATACGATGTGCACGCTTCAAATATGCAAATGTGCTAGCAGCCTAAAAAGGTCTTAGCGCATGCTCGGCACAAATATCATAGGCCCACTGCCTGAAACAAAATCTCGGAAGCATATATAGTTTGCTTTATGGATTTGTTTCGAAGTGGCCCGAAGTTCTCGCAACAAATGTTAAACTGCAAAAGCAGTGACATTATTATTATTAGCAAAATTAATTATATGTCGAGTCTGTGTGCGAGGGCCATGCGCAAGCTCCCCTATAAAACGTTAAGTGAACGGGTTTTACACCGTTACTATAAATTAACAAAATTTTTAATGCCACTTTTTTCGGTAGATTTTACAAAAATTATACGTATTTAGTTTTACGGGTTTTTATTAAGCATTCTGTTATAAGGTTTACGAAAGAACTATAAAAAGAATATTAAGTTTTCACTATTATGTTTGGGACCGCTACTTTTAATTCCGCGACACTTTACGGAGTCGGATTTTTACTGCGCTTGTGTGTTTTTCGTTGGCGGGGATTTATTCCGCACTTACAGATTAAACTAAGGGCTGCGCAAGGGATTTTAGGCCCTGGCACCCTATACCGCGCCAGGTGTATTACATATCCAGAAGTATCTCTACGGTATCCAGAAGTGGTCATGCTGTGCGAGACGTGGGCGTCCCCGGGTATTGGTGACAAAGAGCTAAAGATAAAAAATTACGTCCAATTCCGCTCAAATAGAGCCAACAAGCGTGGAGGCGGGGTCCTTATTTATGTAACCAAATGGCTAAACCCTGTTCCGGTATCAACCATCGATACAACTCAATATGAAGATATTGTGTTTTGTTCGATTCCAACGCTCAACGATAAATCAATACTACTTGGATGTATGTATCGTGCCGACTCAAATTCTACTGCTCAAAATACAGCGTTGTACAATATCATTACAGAAGTGACTTCTCATGGTTTTGATTCTGTTGTGCTTGTCGGTGATCTCAATATGCGTCTAGTTGACTGGATGGATAATATATGGCCACGACCTTGTGATGAATTCGTGGATAGCATTATGACGGCAGGCTTGATACAACTTGTCGATAAGCCAACGCGAGAAGAAAATATTTTGGATCTAATGCTAACCGACAATGACAGTCTTGTTGATAATGTTACTGTAGGTGCAGGTTTGGGGCGTAGCGACCACTTTTCAGTCTCATTCAATATTTTATGCAATGCTCATAACCTAGATACTGCCCCTAAGCTGCGTCGCGACTTCAAATGTGCAAATTGGGCCGCCATAAATCGTCAACTGCGTCGAGAGTTACCGCTTATTCATATGACCACAGCACGAGATGTAGGAAATGCAATAAGTGATATCATAATTGAAGCAATCGATAACAGCATAACAGATACAGTTTCGGTTCAACCACGGCGGGCGAAACCACATTGGGCTGACTGCCAATGCTTGAGGGCGATCTCTGCACAAGCCACGGCACATCGTAGATATCAACGTCAACCATCGGAACATAACTTAGCAAGATATCGTGCAACATGTGATTTAGTAATACAAGAAACAGCTAGAGCTAGGTGGTCTTTCGAACATAAACTCGCTGCTAATATTAATACTAATCCCAAGAACTTCTGGGCATACACCAGAGACAAGCATTGCGGCTCTTCCTCTCCGGCCGTCGGTCCAATTCGTATCGACAGCAACGGCTACACAACAAACGACAATCAAATTGCTGATGCATTTAGCTCATTTTTTGCGTCCGTTTATCAGGTGGAACCTGACGGCCCGCTATCTCGTGTTGCTCGTTGCACCACGGCTGTGCTATCAACAGTAACATTCACAGCAGATAATGTGAAAGAAGCTGTCAAAACTTCAAAACTGTATGCTGCGCCTGGCCCTAATGGCATTACTAACCTCGTACTATACCAATGTATTGACAGCTTAGCGGAACCATTGGCCTCCCTATATCAACGCCTCATGGACTCATCGACCACACCTGATATTTGGTTGTCTGCTCACGTCGCAGCTGTCTACAAAGGCAAGGGGTCACGTTTTGTAGGCGACAATTACAGACCGATAAGTTTAACCTCAGCTGTCAGCAAGATAATGGAAAAATTGGTTGCAAAATCACTGTTCCATCACGCCATCACAAATAACATATTCCATAAGTCCCAATTCGGCTTTCTTCAAAAACGCTCAACTGAACTGCAGCTATTAGACTTCATGGACTGGGTTATCGTTACTATAAATGGTGGCGATGGCGTTGATGTAATCTACTTAGACCTGCGCAAAGCGTTTGACCGAGTTCCCCATAGAAACTTGATTCGCAAGCTTGAAATGTACGGTATATCGGATCCGCTTTTGTCGTGGATATAGTCCTTCATTAGTGAACGGCGTCAGCGAGTTGTTGTAAATGGTTGCTATAGCGGTTCGACACCCGTCAGCAGCGGGGTCCCCCAAGGATCCGTCCTTGGGCCGTGCCTGTTTCTGTACTATATCAACGACATCGATACATACATTGGGGCCAAGATCTACAAATTTGCAGACGATACAAAAATATGTCGTAGAGTGCACAAAATACATGCTGACATTGATAATGATGACATGATGACCGATCTGGCTGGTGCAGCACAGTGGGCAGCTGACTCTTTGGTTGAGTTCAACGGGTCGAAATGTAGCTGTTTGCATATTGGTCATAACTATCCTAGGTATAATTATAGCATTAACAACACGGCTATTCCACACAATTCAAGCGAATGTGATCTAGGGGTTTGGGTTATGGACTCGCTGAAATCAAGCAAACACTGTTCCGAGGTAGTCAATAAATGTAATAGCATCATCGGGCTTATACGGCGTCATTTTGTCTATTTGAACATCGTCTCGTTCCTGCGGATCTATAAAGCACTGATTCGACCCCGGCTGGAATATGCTTCAACCAGCTGGTGTCCACATTACATTCGCGATATACAGTTACTGGAGGGTGTTCAACGGCGTGCCACGAAATTGGTGTCATCCATCTCTCACCTTTCATATGACGATCGATTACAGCGCCTCCGGTTACAAACGCTAGAAACACGACGAATACGAGCTGATTTACTTATGATATATCGGATGGCCCATGGCTTCTTTGAACCAAACAGTGAAAATCTTCGTGGACATCCTTTAAAACTACGCGCTCGATTCACTCCCCGTCTAAATTGTTCTCGATATGGCTTTACCTATCGAACGGTTGATTACTGGAATAGACTACCTATTTAAATCGTTTATGCCCCTAACCTCAAAAAGTTCAAACAATTACTGCACACGTCTCGCTTACTGCCTGACCACTGAATACCGTTGCGCTGCTGCCGCCGTTGTTTGATGCGTTGCAGGTGCGGAAACACCAATCGTTATTCTCGCTCAGCCGACTGACACTCGGCTAGCTGTTGTCCGATGACTACAAATTATGATGATTACCGAACAAAGGCTACCGAATGTGGACAATGGCCGTTCAAAGTACGGATATTGATAAAGTACTTGTACGTGCGCTGTATACTTGCATGCGTAATATCGACGGACGCTGCTGCATTGCGCTTTTCCAAAACGCAATGCCCATACCACCCACCTCTGCTATCGTAACCTAAGGGCGGACCTATTGGGTTCGTTTTTCTGTTTTCGGGCCCGTCCCAAGAATCTACGGAACTTAGCAAGCCGCATGATCGCTTGACAGGATGTGTTCTGATCCTGCCGGACGGCTTGTGCACGTAGCCTAAGCGCTACTACCTTTGACGTCCCTAGAGAGGTTGGCTCCGTCGCCTGCTCACAGGCCAAAGAGACCATACCGCTATTCCCTGTCATCGTTCCATCTGGAAGTATTGAATTTGTGTGATCTCTACTTTCCTGAACGTTTAATTTAACCAGTGGCCCCCACTAGGGTCGGACAAATCCCTGGACGTTTAACGTCGGATTGCGTACTTTCCCTGTTCGACGTTCAGCGAAAGTTTGTGGGTAAAATTTTTCATGCAAAATAGCATGCAGCAAAGTAAAACAAAACATCACATAGCTCCACCTCATATACCATTCTTTCCATACATTCTCACTTTTTGCGATGATTTCGTCCATGCTTTCACAAAGACCTTTTGGATCGTTCGCATTTCTGTTAACGCATGTTGTCTTGGCAGATGCGTACCTGGCTCGTATATTTCGAATTTCTTCGCAGGGTCGCTTAACGCTTTCGGCAAGCTTCTCGTCAATCTGCTCATATTTGATTTTCTTTCTAATCGCGTGTTCCGATCGGCTGAAATAGTGATCGGTATGTCCGTTCTTGTCGTTGATGCATCCATTTCTCTTGTCTCTCTAATCTTTTTCTTTCTTCGTAATCTTTTTGGACTTGTTCTTTCTCTTCTTTCGTGGTTTCCCGTAGATTGCCTTCTTTGTCCACAAAATACCGTTTCCACGACGTCATCGTACCATAGGCGAATTCGTGTTTCTGTTCCTTCTCCATTCTTGCCAGAATGTTCATATCGAATCCGTATTTTGCTGCTTTTTCCTCGTATCTTTCAGGGAGCGATTTGGGTTTCCGTAACCGTGGTGTTATGTTTTGACTTGAGGCTTGTTCCGTCTTTTGCAGATTTCTTTCTCTAATTTCCGCTTCTTTATGTATTGGAGTTCTTTCATATTGGAAGTTTCGTCTTCTTCTCACTATTGGTTCGAGGGGTTCGTACTTTTTCAATGAGGAATAATAGTATTTTGATTCGTGTCGTAGCTCTTGTCTCCGACTTGATCCTTCGAGTCTCGCGACGTTGATCGATTATATTTACGTCTTCGTTCTGAAGACTTCTTCCCAGAGATGGTTCTAAGTTTTCACGTCTACTTTCTGTAGACCAACGCTGATAATATCTTGGTGGACTGATTCTCGTTTTGTGGCTCGTCCTTTGGAGACCTTGAAGTCTTTTCGTATTTTGTTCTTTTCTAGGTTCTTTGTCTTGATGTTCTGCCAATTCTTTTTGTTGTTAGAGGTTCTCTCTTTGCGTTACTCTCTCGACGGTTTCATCCAATGATTAACTGGAGCTTGATTAATTGAGCCTTGCTTTTTTATATATATAGTTCTCAAACTCGGGATTGAGCGTACTATTGTTCTGAATATTTATTTGCTACTTAACGTTAGGTTAAATATTAGTTACGTAATTCATCTTGTGAGGTTTGTGCAAAGCCTTCCGGAAGGCTAGACCCGTACGTTTCTTTAAATATATACCTTATCCTCAGCCTTAGAATTACGCTAGTAATTTCCTTGGAGCCAACATTATCCGGACGGCTTACTGAAGGACCCTGATAACTATTAAGTTCCCTTGTGGGTTTGTACGAAGTCTTCCGGACGGCTAGACCCGTACTTTTATTTGATTACCTTATCCTAGGGACTTAGATTTACACTAGTACTTCCTTATTTTAACGTTCCATCTTCCGGACGCCTAGCTAGGCGCGTGTTATAATTACTATTCGGTTATGAGTAAGGTTACGGTCATGCTCTCTCAAGTTTTATTAGAGAAAATTAGTACAAGTAATGTAATTTAATACGTTTTAAGTAGATTCAAATCGATTACTTTCTAAACAGCAACATGGGTTTTTAACTAAAAGTTCAACATGTACTGAGCTTTTAGAATGTGTAAATGATTGGTGTATTTCGATTGATTCTGGTTCTATTGATGTAGTCTACATCGATTTTGCAAAGGCATTTGACACGGTTTCTCATAAGAAACTTATACATGTGCTATCGACGTGCGGAATAACAAATAGATTAAGGTCTTGGATAGAATCATTCCTTTCCAAAGCGTTCAATAATAGGCAAGCAAATGGCAGCTATCAATTTCTGTTACAAAATGTAATGTATAACATTTGGGAAATATAGCAACTCAATATAATTACATATTAAATGATAATGCAATCCCCATTGTTAAACAATGTAAAGATCTCGGCGTTCAAATTCACAGGCCGTTGATAAGTAGCGTTCAGTGCAAGCAAGTTTCGACTAAGGCATATAAATCATCAATATTTTATTCCGATGTGTCATGACGACTAATTTTGATGTTTGGTTACGGGCATATATTACGTACGTCCGACCGCTTCTTGAATATGCTTCTCAAGTATGGTCACCTTGTTACTTAGGCGATATTGATATATTGGAGCGAGTTCAACGATATTTTACTCGCCGGGTTTTTAGTAGGCTCAGATGGGAAGAAACGTCATATCCTCAGCGACTTGAAAAGTTAAAACTGGAACCAATCGAATTAAGGCGCTTACACAAAGGCCTAGTAATGGTTTATAAAATTATTTTCAGAAACATAGATGCATGTGAAAACTTTTTCGCTTTTTCTGGTATCTTGCACACTCGCGGAAATTCTAAAAAGCTTTTAAAGAAAAAATTCAAAACTAACATTACGAAACATTTCTTCACCGTCCGTGTTATAGATGCATGGAGCTCACTGCCTGAGTTCATTGACAACAAGCCGCCGATTAATGCCCCAAACTGCAAGTCATTCAAATTTTTATTAAAACAAGTAAATTTTGACCACTTTTTACGACATAATAGAAACCTTTAACAGTGTATTTGAAATATCCCCTAAATAATCTTGCCATATCTGTGTTGTAATGTATATACTATATTACATTTATAACTTCTCTTGATTTAGAAATCAGTTGTTAGTGGAGCAATGCCTTACTGATTTTTTGTTTATTTTATGATTGTCGGGTATCGCTTGTATGTCGCCCAAATGACAGTGTCACTTTTCACCAGATGGGTTAAAGGCATGCAGGTTGATGCCCCTAATTTTGTTTGCTAAACATTTTTGTTGTTACTTAACTGTGTAGCGATATATGGTTCGGCTTTAACTTGTGGTAAGGCTCCTTGGAGTAATCTCAATGAAGATTTCATACAGCTAGAATTATTGTCTGGAATTCAATTGCTGAAAACCATAAACCATGATAAATTCGCAACACTGATCAATTAACCAAAAACTTGTCGTATGGAACACAACCTTCGAATTAAATTCAAGATTAACAATCCAATAGCCAGGTAACCATCATCGTATAAAACTAAACACCAATAAATGACGTGGCGAAGATAGCAAACTGTAACAATATTGCGTTAAGTTCCCTGTATCATATAGAACAAGCTAATAATACACATGAATTCGCTGTAGAAAGTTACCTAACTTCGTGGAAGTCGAGCCTAGACTGATAAAACTAGGAACTGAATAAGCTAATACATGTTAGCTACTAACTTAAATTAGTGCTAATTTGTGCAAATTAGCACTGAAACAAAGAAAACGAAAACAAAATAAACAAAACAAAAGAAACCCAGGGGAGTGAGGGATATAATAAGTGAATTGGTGACCAATCCGGGGTTATTAGGAAATTTTGGGGGTTTTGGGCGGTTAGGACCGGGAACCCCTGGTAGCCTAACAGACCCCTAACAAAAACAAACGAAAAATATGTAAATCAGGTTGGTAAAAAAATAGAATTTTGTAAGTTTTAAAATTTTAGAATTATGTAGTATAAAATTATTGGGGATTTGTACAATAAAGAAATTAAAGTTTTGAAATGAAATTTTGTAAATTTTAGGTACTTGGGACTCCGGTAGCCTACTAAACCACTGATACAAATAAAAAATATAACACAACCCTTTTTAATTAGCTAACATAAAATAGCGCAGATTATCTCTGATATTACCGTTCATCTTAATAATAATAATAATAATAGGAAATTCACACCAACCACCATCTTCTAAAAGACTCAAAATAGCAAACTTAACCTTTTCATGCCGGAATTAATTTGTGTATCATGCAATGTATGACAAATTCAACTTGCGCCAGCGATCGAACCCGCGATGTACGGATGAAACTTCTGTACTCAAACCACTGAACTATCTAGGAGGTATTGCTCGGCTCCTTAAGGAACGTCACAACGTCATCAACAACGCGCGTTCAAACGTACGATATACGACAAACTCAGTAAACACAACGACTCGCCATGTTCGTTAGAACCATTTGGACCAAGTGGGCATGAAAGGATTAACCCTTTCATGCCCGAATTATATTTCAAATAAATAAAAAATGTTTATTCATATATAAATGGTGTAACACTGACGATATATCCAATAAGAATAAAATTTGTTGAATTCTGTCCCCCCCCTAGAAAATCGGGAGCACTTGCCAAACGGCATGTCCGGGCGGTCTTGGGACCTGAAGCACTTCGCCTGACAACCAAAATATACAACAGAACAGACCGATGAAATCAGCAAAATCCATGGTTTTGTGGGCTAAATCACAAGTTACAATCAGTAATGTTATAAATATCTTGCCACTTGTACGTTACACACTGAGGTCGAAGCAGTTTGACGATTTGCAACTAACACTATACAACCGACGAGTGTTATTTGCACACCCTACCATTACTTATAAATACCCATTACAAATACTTCACATGCAAGTTTTTACTATCTAGTGTATACAGTTTACTTTTGTAGTGAATGCTATGAGACGCATTAACTGAGCATGAGAAAGAATTCTTACTGGAAAGATACCGTTTGTACAATTCAAACCTATTGCGCGACATAACACCTGCAACAAACGGTACCCTGGTGGCATCTTCCCATGCCATTCTATAATATGGTAGACGCAAAGCAGCAAAATATATCAGAATTCCGAAATATTGCTGCATTTCAGCAACTGTAGCATTCAACGCTACGCCATCCTTCTGAACTGCGTAATTATTACTTTGAACCACTAAATTTTGAAAGATTTCGGACGAAAAAATCATATCGAAATACTGGTGAATCTGCCTAAGAGGCTCAATGTCAATAAGTTCGCCGTGAGCGACGTGCCCAGTGTTTCGAGGAATACTGAGTTTGTTTCGCCAACGATATTCTGGTGCCGAACCTTTAACTTTTTTAGGAGGCGATGCCAGCTCCGCTTGATGATTATCTGTATCTTCTTCATCTCCAGAAGCATCTGAATTACTGTCTTCAAATTCTAAACCATCGTCATTTAGCACTTAGTCAGGATCTAAATCACTGTCATTCTCTGGATCCAAACCAAATTTGTTGATATTGTATAGATCTTCTTCCTCGCCTTCTGAACAATTATCTGCATCGGATACGTCGCCCGACGGTGGTACTAATGCTATTTGAGCAAATTTTTTGCTATTTTTATTACTACGAATTTCAAAGCTAGCATCTAACGGCATTTTGAATAAATAAAATATCTGAGATAAAGTATTGTAAATCATTAGACACGTATGAATATCGGAATGCAAAAAGGATCGTTAGAAACGCTTGCCACGTGAATGAGACACTCTAGATCACCGCACTAAGTTTACTTCCCACCCATTGCTTTTGCGAGGGTCATGGGGATAGCAGTAACCCAGCTTATAAACATAATAGAGAAGCGCTTCAGTAAGTGGGATCCCAAATACCTTTGGACCTTGGAAGTAACGATAAATAGCGAAAAATTGCAAGGAAAATAATACTACAACCATGTACACATACAACCATGCATCGAAATCTGTGCATACGTTAATGTTTTACGCTGGTTTAAAATATTTCGAGCACTAAAACGCAGCGGTACTTGGGAACACTGCAATGTGAGCAACCAGAGACTTCTACACACTGGCCAAAACATCAATGAATTTCCGAAAATGCCTTTTGGCAAACACTAATATCGCACATGGGATTGCTGTAGTTTGCTGGAATTTGTGGAAATGTGTGTATATATGACATGTACATTATTTTTTATCGTTTACCTTAAATTAGGCTAGATTTGTTACACATTCTAGTTTTACCGAGACATCCCGGAAATGCCAATTGGCATGCAACAATTAAAGGATCAGTGCGTGCTTTCCATCGGCAATGCAACAATATTTATACTTTCACATTAAAGCTCCCACGTTTTTCTATCAAATATATTTTTTGTAGTGGACTGATGCTTTCCAGTACGTCATAATATCAGCAAAAAGTAGTTAAGTCAAACCTCGAAAATCACCACACAAAATTAAAACTGTAAAACCCACATGTTTTGTTTTGCCACTCGTTAGCTATGTAAATATATTATGCTTAATGTTGCCATCGGCATGAATGGGCGTTCGGGGTGGTGAACATTGACATTTCACAATAATGAGCAATTTAACCCTGGATGCCGATCGGCATTTCCGGGCA